>JASDQU010105465.1:34141-72590 GCA_032191745.1 Picea mariana | reverse complement strand
TTATTTCCCATTATATCAATGTATTTGGTTTGTTTATTTTTTGAAATATATATTTACTACGTCCATATTATATGACGTTTACTAATGGACAATGCATTTTTTACTTGTTGTCCATGTTGCAGTTGAAACACCACAAGGCTATGTGGTGTAATGGCTGTAAATTTCATATCAAAAAGTTGGATGATAAGATGAAAGCCTCATATTTTGGGATACCTGCAGTGTTTAAGGTCACTAATGTTTCCTCTAGAAGTGACAAGAATCCAAAAGAAAATGAAAATAGGTACTATGGGTATTTGGAGGATATAATTCAATGTGATTTTAATTCCTTTAAAACAGTTTTGTTTGAGGTCAAATGGTATAGGATATGGATGCATGAATGTGATCCTAAAAGAACTTTTATTGATCATGCTAATGGATTTACCATGGTTAATACATGAGCATTTGAATCGGGTAAAGAGCCTTATGTTCTTCCAAGTCAATGTGAGAAATTACTTTACTCAGAGGTACCTGGTAAAGCAGGTTGGTCATACATTGTTAAATATGACCCAAGAGGAATACCAGTAAAGTATAATCATGTAGAGGAAGAAGATAATCTTGAATAATAAGATGATGATGCAGATTAGGAGTAGGTGGCTGTAGATGTGTTAGATGAAGAAGCCGAAGAGGTTCATCATCCAAATGTAGCAGACAATGTTCTCATTGATGATATCAATGATGATAACAAAAATGACATTGATGATGACGTTGATATGAACAATCCTTTCAACATTATCAATTATGAACTAGATCATGATACATATGTTGATTTGGATGAAGAAGAAGATGAATGATCTTTAAAAGTTGAAATGTATAAGGTAAGTGATCATATGTTTTCTATGATTTATTATATTAATTATATATTTCATATTTATATGATTTATTGTTTTTGAAGTGTTTACTTATACAAGTTAATTACGTTTTTTTAAGTTTTATGCCATTTTTGTATGTAATGTTTTACATGTTCTTTATTATGTCAAATTAGGTATGGGGTAATTGAGAGTGATGTGAGGGGGGGTGGGGGGGGAGCATAATTAGAGCTTCCACCTTCATGTGGTTTCCCTTGTTCAGTAGAGAATTAATTATTCTCAAAACTAAGAGAAGCTCATTCGGGTTTATTATATGCCAATTTGAAATTTTTTATGTGAAGGTGAGGTGATGAGAATATCCAAAACAATGGAAATATGGTTCATGAACACACAACCTTCACATGTAGAAACAATACCAAACCATGAAATAAGTCATGAAAATTGGTCTTGTCATCGAATTGTATCTTCCAATTTGCGTTTGTATGGATTGAAATTTGACATGCTAGGACAACACACCTGCATTGATGGTATGTGAGGGTTTCCGAACTCAAACATGAGTCAAAAAAACAATTCAAAAATCAAATATTATTTGGTTATTCTATCAAAATCCAAAAATAATGCATGCCTGCTCATGTACTTGACCCCGCTTATAACCGACATGTGAATGGGGCCAACGTTAAATTTTTTTCTATTTGTGGTTGTATGGACTAAAATTTGACATGGTTAGACTAGACGCATAAAATGATGGTATGGGAGGGTTTTCAGAATCAAACATGACTCACACAAACAATTCTACAATAAAAAAACAAGCCTATAGAATAATTAGTGTGAATGGGGCCAATGTTGAAATTTTTTCAATTTGTGCTTTTATGGACTAAAATTTGACATGCTAGGACAACACACATGCATTGAAGCTATGTGAGGGTTTCCAGACTCAAACATGAGTAAAACAAAAAATTTGATAATCGAATATTCTTTGGTTATTCTATCAAAAGACAACAATAAGTCATGCCTGCTCATGTTCTTGACCCCGCTTATAACTGACATGTTGATGGGGCCAACATTGAAAGTTTTTCAATTTCTGCTTATATGGAATGAAATTTGACATGTTTAGACTCTACACATACAATTACGGTATGGGAGGGTTTCCAGACTCAAATATGACTCACACAAACAATTCCACAAATCAAACAACAAGCCTATAGAATAATTAATGTGAATTGGGCCAATGTTGAAAATTTTCCAATTTGTGCATGTATGGACTGAAATTTGACATGGTTAGACTAGATTCATGCATTGACGGTATGGGAGGGTTGTTGGACTCAAACATGAATCACACAAAAAATTATACAATCAAACAACAATCCTATAGAATAATTAATGTGAATGGGGCCAATGTTGATTTTTTTCAATTTGTGCTTTTATGGACTGAAATTTGACATGATAGGACAACACACATGCATTGCCGGTATGGGAGGGTTTTTATAATCAAACATGAGTCAAAAAAAAATTCAACAATCAAATATTCTTTTCTCATTCTATCAAAATACAACAATAAGGTGCGCCTGCTCATGTACTTAACCTCACTTATAACTGACATGTGGATGGGGCCAACGTTTAATGTTTTTCAATTTGTGCTTGTATGGACTGAAATTTGACATGGTTATACTAGATGCATAAATTTATGGTATGGGATGGTTTTTAAAATCAAACATGACTCACAAAATCAAATCCACAATCAAATCCATAATCAAACAACAATCCTATAGAATAATTAATGTGAATGGGGCCAATGTTGAAATGTTTTCAATTTGTGCTTTTATGGACTGAAATTTGACATGCTAGGACAACACACATGAATTGATGCTATGGGAGGGTTTCTGGAATTAAACATGAGTCAAACAAACAATTTTATAATAAAATATTCTTTGGTTATTCTATCAAAATCCAACAATAAGGCGTGCATGCTCATGTACTTGACCCCACTTATAACTGACATGTTGATGTGGCAAGGTTTGAAAGTTTTTCAATTTTTGTTTGTATGGAATGAAATTTGACATGGTTATACTAGATGCATACAATGATGGTATGGGATGGTTTTTATACTAGAAAATGACTCACACAATCAATTCCACAATCAAACAACAAGCCTATAGAATAATTAATGTGAATGGGGCCAATGTTGAAATTTTTCCAATTTGTGCTTAAATGGACTACAATTTGACATGGTTAGACTAGATGGATGCATTGAAAGTATGGGATGGTTTTTGGAATCAAATATGACTCACAAAAGAAATTCTAAAATCAAACAACAATCCTATAGAATAATTAATGTGAATGGGGCCAATGTTGATTTTTTTTCAATTTATTCTTTTATGGACTGAAATTTGACATGCTAGGACAACACACATACATTGACGATATGGGAGGGTTTCCAGAATCAAACATGATTCAAAAAAACAATTAAAAAATAAAATATTATTTTCTTATTCTATCAAAAGACAATAATAAGGTGCACCTGCTCATGTACTTGACCCTGCTTATAACTAACATGTGGATGGGGCAAACATTGAAAGCTTTTCAATTTGTGCTTGTATGGATTGAAATTTGACATGGTTAGACTAGATGCATGAGTTGAAAATATGGGAGGGTTTTTGGACTCAAACATGACTCACACTATCAATTCCACAATCAAAGAACAAGATTATAGAATAATTAATGTGAATGGGGCCAATGATGAATTTTTTTCAATTTGTGCTTTTATGGACTGAAATTTGACATGCTAAGACAACACACATGCAATAATGCTATGGGAGGGTTTTGGGACTCAAACATGGTTCAAAACAAAAATGCTAAAAAAATATTCTTTGGTTATTCTATCAAAATACAACAATAAGGCATGCCTTCTCATGTACTTGATCCCGCTTATAATTGGCATGTTGATGGGGCCAACGTTGAAAGTTTTTCAATTTTTGCTTGTATGGACTGAAATTTGACATGGTTAGACTAGACACATACAATTACAGTATGGGATGGTCTTAAGACTCAAACATGACTCATACAATCAATTCCACAATCAAACAACAAGCCTATAGAACAATTAATGTGAATGGGGCCAATGCTGAAATGTTTCCAATTTGTGCTTGTATGGACTGAAATTTGGCATGGTTAGACTAGATGCATGAATTGAAGGTATGGAAGGGTTGTTGGAATCAAACATGAATCACAAAAAAAATTGAAAAATCAAATATTCTTTGGTTATTCTATCAAAATCCAACAATAAGGTGCGCCTTCTCATGTACATGAACTCAATTATAACTGACATGTTGATGGGGCCAACGTTGAAATTTTTCCAATTTGTGCTTGTATGGACTGAAATTTGACATGCCAGTGTGTGTTATCTCTGAAATATGTATTTTTAACATGCCTTATTCTTGGTTATTTATGTACATAGCATGATTAAGTATCTTTTTAAGTTTAGCATGAATCTTGATTATTTGCATATGCCCATTTCATGTGTCTTTAATAATTAATTGGTATCAAAATTTCGAATTGGTCCAAGAGGGTGGAGTTAGAGGTACCCAGGGAGTGGGTATGTTTAAGATCAAAGAATAAATAAAATAATTTTTTTTGGGGGGGGTTTGTTGATATGGGTGCTTCACACACACACACACACACACACACACACACACACACACATGATGTTTTTCCACTTATGATTATGTGTTTGATGATGAACAAACTGTATATTCATGTGTTTTATTTCTTAGCATTCATTATGTTTAATAGTGTGATACAAATTCTATGCAACATTGTTTTCTACTTACTAGTGCTTATGAATGTGTTAATGAGACAAATGAAAATATAAGACTTCATTTGAAATGCTATCTACAAATTGATTATCACTTCTAGGAATGTGGATAAATGTAATGGTATCAAAATTCCTTGATAAAATCTTAACTTGTAAATATTTCTTACATGGATCAAAAAAATGATAGATTTTGTTCAATTTTTCCATGAGGATCTATGAATCCAAGTGGACATTTAGGTGTTCGATTTGAACATGTGTCACATCAAGGAGAAATTCAGTCACCATGGTGTATTCAATGTGATTGTTGGTGGTTGGTCCTATGCACACACCACTTGAGTGGAGTATAATTTGGGAGGGTAAATAAATGACCCAAGCTAATGAAGCTAGATTTTGAGTCCAACAACTAGTTCCATAAATAAAAACTAATGTGGTATGTGATGGGTCAATCAACTAGAAAACCAAGAAAGTAAATCATCAAGAATTATGTTAAAAAAATGAAAGGAAGAACATAAAAAATGAATTTCTAAACCCAAAAAGTAATATTTTATATACATTATTGACTATACAGTGAGTGTGGTTTCATGGTTAAAACTTATTGAAATATAACCCATTGACAAGGCCTTTGAAGAGGTCACCTTCTGGGAAAGCCGACATGTAATCCCCTTTGGTTAAGTAGTGCTTGATAATAAAGGGGCCCCACTGGAGAGTTTCAATTTTTCCTAGACCTAATGTCTCATTGGTTGTGTCATAAACGAAGGCTAAGTCACCTTCAATAATGGTGTGAGGGTATACCTGATGGTCATAGTGGGGTTTGGAGTGTTTTTTCATGGCTTCATTATTCTGTAATGAACTATGACAATACTTGTTAATTTTCTCTATTGTGACTATTATTTTTTATAAATATGGAGTTGTGTTAGGAAGGAGTTCAATGTCCATATAGAGGGTTGGTATCTTTCATTTAATGGGTAGAAATATGGTGACCAAATTTCTCGGTTGAATTTTATAGGAAACAATGCCTAAAAGACATTATACTAGGGCTAGAGTACATGATGGGCAATAATGACTTGTGAATGGGGCCAACATTGAAATTTATGTCCTATAGGTTGTGTATTATAGGTTGTGTCATTTAAAATTAATAGGTTAAAAGAGTCATATGGTTAGATATCCTTCAAGATAATGGTTACATGGTTAGGGATCCTAGGGGATAAACGATTAGACATAGCTTTATTTGTTATACAAGTTGTGGGCTATAAGTCACCAGGATTAATAATGTTAAGGGTTGTATGTATTAGAGGTTATAGGGGTTAATGGTTGTAAGTGTTCATGGTTATTGTCGTAGTGGTTTCTCATTATAGAGGTTATGGTTTATAGAAGAAATGGGCTACAATGGGTTATATAAGTGTGAGTATTTTTAGATGTTATATGATTAGATTTGATAGAGGTTCTAAGGGTTAGTTTTTAAAAATTTCATATGTGTTCTAGGTTAATTATGTCATTTATAATTCTTTAAAGGTTTAAGGTTATAGGATTCATAGGGTTAGGGGTACTCATTGTGGATAATGGTTATTATAGGGTGAAAATTCACAAGGGTTATAACAATTAGGAGTTATAGGTGTTATTCAAAGTAAGGGTTAGGAGATGTATGTGTTAGAGTTTAGGTGTTAGAATTACAAATTTTAGGTGTTAGAATTATAAAGGTTAGAGGTTAGAATAATAATGTTTATTGGGGTTAGTTGTCTAATATTATAAAGGTTAAGGGATAGGTGTTATATCATTATTTTTGGTGTTAATGGTTAAATGGGTTATGAGTTACAAGGGATTGTGGTTAGGGGTCATAGGGAATAGCTAAGGGTCATAGGAATTAGGGTTGATACATTCTTAGGAGTTAGGAGATAGGGTTTATGTGCCATTGGGATTACAAGTTTAGTTGGGTTATTGATGAAGGGTACTAGGGTAAAGTTTAAGGGGTTATAAGGATTAAAAATCTATTGTTATATGTTATAGTGTCTAGTTTTAAGGATTGTAAGAACTATGAGTTAAGGGTTATAAGGATTAAGGTTGAAAACAATTAGGCATTATGAGTTATAAGGGTTAGTATTTTGGACTAATATACATTGGATGTGGTTTCTATAGATAGTATCTAGGGATAGTGGGAATCTTGTTAATCCATTCATGCATGTCACTAATTAGATGATGTGGCATATGGCTACCTTAAGAGAGTAATAGTTACTACTGTGGTTTACCCACACTTGGTTGAATTTCTTCACTTTCACATGCAGAGCACTGGGTATAAATCACATTGCGTCAGCATCCAAAGGGACCATCGCAATGCTTTGTTTTAATTAAATAGTCAAATTCCCCTTGATAATACTAGTTTTGACAAGGTTTAATATATATATATATATATATATATATTAAAAACAAAAAATAAAAAAACACAACATAAAAAATAAAACATAATATATATATATATTATATTTATTATATATTAATTATATGAAAAACAAAAAACAAAAAAACTATAAAAAAAACATAACATTAAAACTAAAACTAGCCCACCCTCACGCCCATTCATGACAACTAGAGAAACAAATTAAGGTCAGTCTCTCCCATCTCAGAGAACCATCTCATAGAAACAAAGGGTTGGTCTTTCCCATCTTAGAGCAGAAAAGGGTCATGCCACCCATTCCAAGACAAGGCACATAACAACATAACTCGACTGCCCATTCCAAGACTCGTAGAGAAACTCACAGATTTGGACAACAATAGAAGAGGACCCCTATTTGTCCAAACCTAACATCATGCCACTGAAATCAGTAATGGATCTCCAATATCTTCATGTTAATGTATTGTACATTAGCTTTGTAAAATTGATTATTTTCATATCAACTATATTTTGAAATTTTTGAAACTTCACTTTTGGTCAATTTGTGCGGGATGGGGATTTTGATGCCCTTAACCGGGTAAATTTGTGCAGGAGGGGGATTTTGATTCCCTAGGCATGGTAGTTCCACCCAAACCTATGATGAAGTTTTAGATAAAGGCTAAGAAACCACTCGATGTTGGTTTTCCTACCCAAATTTCTAATTCTGCACTTGAGAGATGGAGGACGAGGGTGTAGAGATATCTACATGGTGAAGGAAGGAGAGACTCTGTAGAGTATTAGCGTTAGGTGTGATGCACCCTTCATCCTCATAGACAATCCCCACATTAGTTATTGAATCACCCTTCATTCTCATAGACAATCCCCACATTAGTTATTGAAGCACCCTTCATCTATTGTACAACACCCAATCATAACTATAATTGTCGCTTGAAACTGTAAATTACATGAACTATTTTGGAACAGTTCCATTTGTATGCAATTCTTCTCCAAGTTCTATTTGTTTTACAATTTAAGTGTATTCTAGAAAAAGCCCGTAAGTGGTAACTTTGTTTGCAATCTAGGCACACTCTGGACAATCTAACAGGTGACCACTTTATGCACAAGGAATCATTGAACCTGGTTCTCCAATAAATTGTTTCATAACTACCATTAAAGGCATGTGATATAGAAAAATAGCTTGAAGGACCGACATAGATATAGATTAAAAATAAATGGAGGTTTTGCAGATTTTTCTTCCCTAACTTTCTATTTCATTTTAAATTATATGTTATAAGGATCAATGGTGAAAAGGTTGAGTGGTTTTGGTATTGGGAGTTATAGTTGTTGAATTTTTGAGCTTGATATAATATGCAGATTATTACTTTAAATTTTTCAACACTTTGATTTCAGCTTACTATACTTCATAAACTAGAATAGAAAAAACCATAAGAACTTACCAGCATGCAAGATCACAACACATATACCCTGGGGAAACACTATACAGGGAGAAAAACCCCAACAAACAATCTTCTTCTATTTCATTAGTAATGTATGATCACTTACAAATATTCCACCATGAAACTATTCTCTTAACGAGCTTTCCAATACGACTTAGACTAGACCGTTTAACCTGTAAAAGACTCAGAAACTTGTTGATAAATACCTATGTTGTATACCATCACCATGGAAGAATGTGTACACTTCCTGAGTGCTAAAATTATTTCTTTTCTAGACTGATATAACTGTTGATATATATGTTTCTACTCACAACTTGTATCAATTGATATTCACAGCCTCTATAAGCTGATACTTGCATCCTGTGTATGCTGCAACTCGCAACCTGTATCAACAGATGTTCACATCATTTGTAAGATGCAACTTCCAGCCTCTATCAGCTAATATTCTGAACCTGTGTATACTACAACTTGCAGCATGTATCAACTGATATCCATAGCTTGTGTAATTTGCAAATCACATTCTGTATTGACTGATATTCACAGCATGTGTAAGATGCAACTCACAACCTGTATTGACTGATATTCAAAACATGTGTATGCTACAACTCATAGCTTGTATACCCTTAATCCCTCACGTTGCAACACACTTGCTGCTCACTTGGTGTTACATGTGCCAATGCACTAGATCAATACATTTACATCATTTGCAATATTAGGAAGATTGTTTGATTCTAGCTCATAGGAATTTTATGTTCAACCTAAATTTTGCTAGATACCTTTACTTTTGCTCATGGCTCACAAGGTTTGACTAGGCTCATAGAGGTAAGGATGATAATACTAATCTAATAACAACCACTCTTTTGGGTTGATTTACCCACTTGAACCCCATTTTTTCATTCTTCTCTTTATTTTTTAGACTATGTGTTTCCAATCCACTTCTTTTGGATTTCTCAAAGTTAATCCCATGTATTTGAATTCTCTCCAATTTAGAAGACAAGGGAACTCTAAGATTCTAGTTATGGATTGCAGTTGTTGGGAAGAGGTGTTCTACCCATACACATGACCTTTTCCTTTGTTAATATGACTTCCTAACACAAATTGAGCAATGTATTGTTTATTATAAATTGAACATTTGTCCATGATGAAGACAATTTCAAATGAAGAGTATAAATTTACATCCAATTTGCTAGCGGTCAAAGTTTTTCTTCTTTCTTGTTCTAGTTTTTCTATGTCATTGTAGATGATCAAGTAACATGAATCATGAGGGTTTGTTTTATTTTTAACCACATTTCCTTTTTCTACATTCATTTCCAAAGTGTTTCCTTCAATGTTCGTACTTGTTGCATTTTTAACCGGCTCCAAACTTTGCTCATTATCAATGTTTTATGTATGAAACTTAAATTCCCAAACAAGAACTTTAGTACCTCCAAACTCACCTAATGTTTTACCCAGCTGCATTTTGCATACAAAATTATCTTCTTGTGATTTTCAACCAGAATGTATCTTTCAGTATATTGTTGGCATCCAAGACTCATAGCTTCAATTATTAGAACCAAACTCTGCTCAAAATAAGTATGTTGATTACAAGTGTCAGTCTGTAAATAATTTTCTAATTGCAACCTTGCACCATAGACATCTTCGACACAGTGTTCACTCTTAGTTTTGGGATGAGCTTCACAACACTGTTGGTTTTGAATATTGTAGTGTCCCCAAGATCGAACCCTTTGTAAGTCTGATGTATGAAATGAGTTTTAAATATGTGTTATAGGCTGGTGAGTCAAGTTTGTATAAGCCGATGGGATTATGTGATTGTTAGGTTAGAGAGATTAAGGGTTGGAGGAAAAGGGTATGATTTTGTACCTGTATGTATGCAACACATTGATAAAATATAAACACCATCACGTGCAGACCGACCACGATGAATGAGTGATGGGGGACTAAGCTTCCAAAGAGTGGGAAAGGAATTAGGGGCTGGAAGGTGGGAAAAGGGGGCTAAGTGTTGAGCCTAGGGGCTTAAGTCTTGGGAATAATAATTTAATATTATCCAAAAGGACATGTGATTAGTATGTTTTTATCCTAATTTCTTTTGGAATGACATGTGACATCCAAATGGAAGGAACGCGTGCTGAAGGAATGCATGCAGTTTCATGGGTGACAAGTGTCAACCCAGGTGCATGCAAATAAAAGGGCTGAGATGAGTTGCATTGGGGGTTCGGCTTCCATTCCCATTGACTGTTGTGTGGGTTCCTCCTGCATTCCACCTAACCATCTGAGCGTGAACCCGTCCAACCTCGGTAAGAGACCCCGTGCAATTATGAAACCGTGGGAAAAGTTTGTGTTGATTTCTGGAAAGCCGAGACATCCTCTATCTGAACAGATCGAGCCTGTGTGTGGAATCTCTGTCCCCAAGCTATGTCCGTGAGACCATCCTCCATTGTTGAACCTGTTGGAAAGCCCGTGTCTGTTTTCCCCATTGGTTGTTGTGGCCATGTAGTGCTGGACTGCGTGGGGCTTGTTGGCCAGTTGTACAAAACTCTCTCCAGGTGAGAGAGGTGATTGACGTTGGAAGAATAGGTTGCTGGCCTGTGAGTGATTCTCTCTAGGTGAGAGAGTGTGTAGAGGAAGGAGAGAACTCCTGGAAGGAACCCTGTAGCTGCCACAGAGCTCAGAGACTTCTGGTCTAGTCTGTTGCTGTAACCCAAGGAAAGGGAGGTTAGTAGCTGAAGGACTGTCTAGGTGATAGAGAAGGTGTATACTCCTGGGGTGGAACAGACATGTGGGGAAGGAGAGTTTGTGGGTAGTGAGCATGAGTGGTTCCTAGGAGAGAATTCCTTCCTTGTGACTATGTGTTTTCCCTGTAACCTCAGCCTAGCCTAGGATTCCCTACCTTGGGGGTGGAGCTTAGTCACAGCTCGAGAGTGACCCACTACTGAGCTGACGAGTAGTGTGGTCTAAGGTTGGGAGGTTCATGGAAGGCCTACACTTGGTTGGTGGAACTACCACTGTTTCAAAGATAATTACTAGATGATTCTTTAATTACGTTTCTGTATCTCTGTGTATTATAATTATCATGTATTTTGTTGTGCATTTGGATTAATGTTAATTCCATAGATTATTTATGTTAGTAATAATTCTTATGCTTACTTTGAGCTTAAATGTATTTCTGGCTTAAATGCATGTGGATTATATAATGCCTGTATGAGTTATGTGAAAAGTGGTGTTACAACTTGGTATTAAACCGAGTAAGCCTTGGTAACAAAAAGGTGGTGTTACAATTTGGTATCAGAGCCCAAGGTTTCGACACTGAGCCTAAATGGGCCAGTTGAGTGATCTTTGGACCAAGGGTGTGAGAAGAAATTATGTCTGCAGGACCAATTCCGAACCTTGGAATGATCTGGAGTGTCAAGGAGTTACTTGACCATGCCTACAAGCTCAGGAGGTATAGCGGTGTTGTGAAATCGCAGCCGGTGTGGTCTATGGCCACAAGGAGAGAGGACTCCACACCAGAAGTGTTGGAGCCTTAGGGTATGTTCGGGAGGGAGGGTGAACCCTCGTGACCATCGGATCTGGAAAGTGTGCACAGGATTTAAAAACCCTTTTGAGTTGCACAAGAGCGTGGGAATCGCGATACGCAAACTCCCGAAAACCCGAGAAGATTTACGTTGTAGATCTGGGAGGAAGGCTTGACCGTTATATCTGGCAGAGTCGCGCTCAATTTAGTCACGAAAACCTTTTGGATTTTTCAAATTCATGAGATGGGAAGTGAGGGAGGGGAACACCTCCGAAACCCAAAACCCGAAATCCCAAAACTATCTACACCATAGATCGTAGGAAGGGAGTTGATCGTCGGATCAAGTTGAAAAGTAAACCATAATTTCAAGATTTCGACAAACAGAAGTTTGAGATATGGGATACATGCACTCCCGAAGCCCGAAACCCTGAAACGCTGAAAAGATCTGCGCCGTAGATCTGAGAGGGGGGCTAATCATTGGATTTTTTCTTGGAATGGACGTGGGTGCATGGATGTGTACCACGTGCCAAAGAATTGAAAAGACAGGTGAGAGTGGTGGGACTTGAAGACGTCACTGATGGAGACGTAGATCCTCTGGAACGTGCCACGTACCACTGTGGTTACGGGCAACAGCTATGCTGTGGGCCCGGAGAATAAAGTAAATCGAAATTTCAGATTTTGGGGATTGTAGTGACAAGAAGTTAGGAGTCACTACATAGTAAACTCCCAGGTACCGAAAACCTGAAGTCCCAAAGTCCCGAAGTCCCGAAGCCATCGGAGACTGAAGAACCATAATAGGTTTTAAGGGCGATAGCTGTGCCATGGGCCCAGAGAGCAAGGAAACCAAAATTTCAGATTTTGGGGATTGTAGCGACAAGAATTTAGGAGTCACTACATAGTGAACTCATGGGTACCGAAAACCCGAAGTCCTGAAGTCCTAAAATTTGCAGAGCCGAACAAAGCTCATAAAACTTTGTGAAGTCAAAACATTTTTCTTGTTCATGTTGGCTTATGAATGTTGTAAGTTTTCTTGAAGGTTTAAGGGCCCGACAAACTTTAGATTGATTGCACATTGGGTGTGCAGAGTTCAACGAGTGTTAGGACAGCCAAGAATAGACACTGAGTAAGGAAATGGAAGAGGTGTGGAGTGCCTCCATTTCAGAGGATGAAAGAGAAGGAAAGGATGTCAACTTGGGAGTCGAAGGAACAAACTCTAATGGGCACATAAAAGAGATAGATAAAGAAGGAAGTATGATGAAACTCATTGAAAAATTGTAGAAAGATGCCTAGGCTCGCCGAGCTGATAGCCAAAAGCTCATGAAAATCAGGGATTGACAGGGTGAATTCAACTTTAAAATGTTGAAGAGCCTGGAAAGAATAGAAAAGAAATTGGAAAAAGAGAGTGACACAAGTAGATCAAGAAGTGTTAGAACCCCTGAGAGGAGAAGAAGATCAAGGAGTGGTAGTAGACATTATCACCTCTCCCCAAAGCATTCTGGCAGAGAAACACACAGTAGTTTAAGCCTGTCCCCTACCAGAAAACACCGAAAATATGGAAAGGATGAATTGAAAGGGGATATGAACAAGATCAAGCCTCCAACGTTTGATGGAGAACATAAGGAGGAAGATGTCGAGACGTGGTTGAATGGCATGAAGAAATATTTCCAACTGCAGAACTACTCTGCTCATGCAGAAGGAAGAATTGCGATGTACAAGCTAAAAGGAAAAGCATCCATGTGGTGGGATCAGTTTGTGCAAGTGCAGCACATCAGAGAGAAAGATATCACTTGGAAGGAGTTTAAGAGGTATTTCGAGAAGAAATACCTGACCAAAAGATATTATAACAGAAATATGAAGGAGTTCTTCAAACTCAAGCTAGGCAGCATGACCATTGATGAGTACGAATGAAGTTTCTTGGAACTGATGAAGTATGTTCCATTCATCAAAGATGAGACTGTCAAGATTCAGAGGTATCTGAGTGGACTTCCACCTTCCATCGGTGATAAGATTCAGTATGATGATCCTAATACTATGGAAGAAACAATAAGAAGGGCAAAATGCTTGTATGAACAACACAGAGAAAGGCCTATCCTTCGGAAGGCTTGGGATGACCAGAAGAGGTTTAAGAAGGAACAGAGGCAGAAGGGAAACAAGCATCCCTTTTTTAGGAACAGTCCTTGGGGACAGTCATCTCTTAGAGAGCCTAGGAAAGTTGAAAGGAGTGAGAAAATTCCAAGACCACCACCTATGGAGTGTTGGGGATGTAAAGGGAACCATAGGTAGAGAGACTGCCCCCACAAAAAAGATAAAGCGAGAACTGTCCATACTGTTCAGCAAGTTGAAACAGTGGAGGATATGGGTAGCAGAATGCCAAGGATCTACATAGCCCTGGAAAACAAGAAAGTAAAATTTCAATCACACATGATTGATGTGGAAGGTATGATTAACAACCGACCACTAATTATTTTAATTGATTCAGGGGCTAGCCATAGTTATGTAGATCCTAGGGTGGTGGAAAGTTTGTGTCTATCAAGGGGAAAACATGAAAATTCTTGGTTAGTGTAGTTGGCTATAGGGACCAAGAGGAAGGTCACTGAATTGGTTAAGTTCTGTTCAGTGGACATGAAAGGATTGAGCACTAAGGATGAATTGAATATTTTTCCTTTAGGCTCTTATGACAGCTTAATTGGGATGGACTGGTTCGACCAGCACCATGCCCTCCTGGACTGTTGTAACAAGAGGTTTACATGCCTGGACGAAGAGGGAAATCGGAAAACAGTCCAAGGAATTCCCAGATCCGTGGCTGTTAGATAAATCTCAGCCATGCAGCTGAAGAAGTGTTACAGGAATGGCTACCAATTATTTGCAGCCTGTGTGGGAGAAGCATCCAGAGATGTAGCCTCGAAGATGTAAGACCATGAGGTACTCAAAGAGTTCATGGACGTATTTCAGGAGGTACCTGGACTACCTACGAAGAGGGACATTGATTTTTCTATAAATTTGATACCAGGAGCAGCTCCAGTTTTGAAAGCTCCTTATAGAATGAGTACGCCAAAGCTGAAAGAGTTGCAATTGCAGCTCAAAGAGCTACTAAAGAAGGGGTACATTCACCCCAACATGTCACCTTGGGGAGCCCCAGTCCTATTCATGAAGAAGAAAGATGGGACGTTGAGACTATGCGTTGAGTTCTAGCAGTTGAATAAGGTAATTGTTAGGAACCAATATCCTCTACCAAGGATCGATGATCTTTTTGATCAGTTGAAGGACACAAAAATATTTTCAAAAATAGATCTCAGATCGGGATATCACCAGGTAAGAATAAAGGATGAGGACATTAGCAAGACCACCTTTAGAACAAGGTACGGTCATTATGAATTCACAGTGGTGTCATTTGGACTGACAAACGCACCTACTGTTTTCATGTCCTTAATGAATGGTGTATTCAGGGACTATTTAGACAAGTTTGTCACAGTCTTCCTGGATGACATCTTGGTGTATTCCAAGTTAGAGGAAGAGCATGAACAACACTTGAGAATGGTTCTGAAAGTGTTGAGAGAACACTAGCTATATGCCAAGCTGAGAAAATGCTCATTTTATCAAAGGCAGATCCATTACTTGGGACATATTATTTCAGAAGAGGGGATCACCGTGGATCCTAAAAAGGTGGAGGCCATCTGAGAATAGTCAGTGCTAAGGAATGTGGTAGAAGTTAAATCTTTTATGGGTCTGCCAAGCTATTACAAAAGGTTTATAGTAGGGTTCTCAAAGTTAGCTCACCCTATTACTTCCTTGCAAAGGAAGGGGAAGAAGTTTCAGTGGACTGAAGAGTGTGAGAGCAGTTTCCAGCAATTGAAGCAATTTCTAACCAACGCTCCAATCCTAAAGATTGCAGATCCAAATATGGATTTCATGGTGTGCACAGATGTGTGTAAGGAGGGTCTGGGAGGATTTCTCAACCAAGAGGGGTTTGTAATCTATTATGAATCCCGAAAGATGAAAGAGCATGAAAGGAATTATGCCACTCACGATTTAGAGCTAGCAGTAATCATCCACACATTGAGGAAATGGAGATGTTACCTCATGGGAAGGAGATTCAAATTGAGAACAGACCACAATGGTCTGAAGTATTTATTTGATCAGACGAATTTAAATGCCAGGCAAACCAGATGGCTAGAGTTTCTGTGTGAATATGACTTTGATGTCAAGCATATCAAAGGGAAAGAAGATAAGGTGGATGATGCACTCAGCAAAAAAGTACACAAATTACATGCTACAACCATTAGCATGTACAGGAATAAGATTAAGGACAGAATTTTAGAAGCTGCAAATGCTGATTTGCAGTACAGGGGTCTGGTAACAAAGCTACAATAGTGTGAGAGACCATAGACCCAAGGATGTTACACCTTAGGAACTGATGGCTTACTTCTGTGTAAAAATAGAGTGTATGTACCCAATGTCCGAGAATTGAAGCTGGCAATTCTAAAAGAAATGCATAACGTGGCTTATGCTAGACATCCTAGATATCAGAAGACCGTGGCAGCAGTCGAAAGCCATTACTTTTGGCCAGTTCTGAAGAAAGAAATCACTGAATACATCGCCAGATGTATGGAGTTCCATAAAGTTAAGGCTGAGAATAGGCCCCAGCAGGGTTGCTGCAGCCTTTATCCATTCCTGAGTGGAAATGGGAAGTGGTGACAATGGATTTTATCATAGGATTGCCCAGAACAAGCAAGCAACATGATTCAATCATGGTGGTGGTGGAAAATCTTACAAAATCTACCCATTTTATTCCACTGAAAACCACTCAGAAGGCAGCAGATGTTGCTAATATCTTCTTAAAAGAAGTGGCACTCTTGCATGAAATTCCTAAGACAATTGTGTCTAATAGGGACCCGAAATTCACCTTGAATTTTTGGAAAGGACTGTTTAAGGGATTCAGAATGAATCTGAACTTTAGTACAGCATATCATCCTGAGTCTGATGGTCAGACATAAAGGTTGAACAGAGTAATAGAATACATACTGAGAATGTATGTGATGGATAAACCATCAAGGTGGGAAGACTACCTGCATTTGGTAGAATTCACCTACAATAATGGGTATCATACATCATTGAAGATGAGCCCATTCGAAGCACTTTATGGAAGAAAGTGCAACACTCTAGTGAGATGGGATAATCCAGCTAACAGAGTAGTAGTTGGGCCTAAACTGCTCAAAGAGATGGAAGACCAAATGATAAGAATTAAACAGAATCTAAAAGCTACCCGGGACAGGCAGAAAAGTTACACTGATAGTAACAGAACCCACAGAGAATTCAAAGTGGGTGACCACGTTTTCCTGAAAGTGAAAACTAACACAAGTTCCTTGAAGTTGGGAAGTTGTGCCAAGTTGGCAGCAAGATTTTGTGGGCCGTTTGAAATTCTGGAAAGGATTGGGCCAGTTTCATACATGCTTGCATTACCTACATCTATGAATGTACATAATGTGTTTCATGTTTCACTGCTTAAGAAATATATACCTAATGCTAATCATGTTATCGATTGGAATGTGATTCAGGTGGAACCAGAAGGTGTCCTATAAGTGCATCCTGTGCGCATATTGGACAAGAAAAGAAAACAGCTCCGGAATCAAGCTATAGATCTTGTAAAGGTCTAGTGGACCTGGTACGGTCCTGAGGACGTGACATGGGAGCATGCAGATGCTATGCGGGTAGAGTACCCACATCTTTTTGAAAATTTTGAAAAGCTTGCAGAGATAGTGTAAGGTTGCACTGAGGACAGTGCAGAAATAAGGGAGGGGGATTGTAGTGTCCCCAAGATCGAACCCTTTGTAAGTCTGATGTATGAAATGAATTTTAAATATGTGTTATAGGCTGGTGAGCCAAGTTTGTATAAGATGATGGGCTTATGTGATTGTTAGGTCAGAGAGCCTAAGGGTTGGAGGCCAAGGGCCTGATTTTGTACCTGTATGTATGCAGCACATTAATAAAATATAAACACCTCTGCGTGTAGATCAACCATGATTAATGAGTGATGGGGGACTAATCTTCCACAGAGTGGGCAAGGAATTAGGGGCTGGAAGGTGGGAAAAGGGGGCTAAGTGTTGAGCCTAGGGGCTAAGCCTAGGAGCTTAAGTCTTGGGAATAATAATTTAATATTATCCCAAAAGACATGTGATTAGTATGTTTTTATCCTAAGTTCTTTTGGAATGACATGTGACTTCCAAATGGAAGGAACGCGTGCTGAAGGAATGCATGCAGTTGCATGGGTGACAAGTGTCAACCCAGACAAATGAAAATAAAAGGGCTGAGATGAGACGTGTTGGGGGTTCGACTTCCATTCCCGTCGACTATTGCCTAGGTTCCTCTTGCATTCCACCTGACCGTCTGAGCGTGAACCAGTACGACCTCGGCAAGAGACCTTGTGCAATTCTGAAACTGTGGGAAAAGTCTGTGTTGATTTCTAGAAAGCTGAGACATCCTATGTCTGAACAGATTGAGCCTGTGTGTGGAATCTATGTCCCCAAGCCATGGCTGTGAGACCATCCGCCATTGTTGAACTTGTTGGAAAGACCATGTCTGTTTTCCCTATTGGTTGTTGTGGCCACACAGTGATGGATTGTGTGGGGCTTGTTAGCCAGTTGTACAACACTCTCTCTAGGTGAGAGAGGTGATTGAGGTTAGAAGAACAGGTTGTTGGCCTATGAGCGATTCTCTCCAAGTGAGAGAGTGCGCAGAGGAAGGAGAGAACTCCTAGAAGGAACCCTGTAGCTTCCACAAAGCTCAGAGAATTCCAGTCCGGTCTATTGCTGTAACCCAAGGTAAGGGAGGTTAGTAGCTGAAGCACTGTCTAGGTAACAGAGAAGGTGTATACTCCTGGGGTGGAACAGGCATGTGGGGAAGGAGAGTCCGTGGGCAGTGAACATGAGTGGTTCCTGGAAGAGAATTCCTTCCTTGTGACTGTGTGTTTTCCCTGTAACCTCAGCCTAGCCTAGGATTCCCTGCCTTGGGGGTGGAGCTTAGTCCCAGCTTGGGGGTGACCCACTGCTGAGCTGACGAGCAGTGTGGTCTAAGGCTGGGAGGTTCATGGAAGGCCTGCACTTGGTTGGTGGAACTACCATTGTTTCAAAGATAAGTTCTAGATGATTCTTTAATTACATTTATGTATCTCTGTGTATTACAATTATCATGTATTATGCTGTACATTTGGATTAATGTTAATTACATGGATTATTTATGTTAGTAATAATTCTTATGCTTACTCTGAGATTAAATGTATTTCTTGCTTAAATGCATGTGGATTATATAATGCCTGTACGAGTTATGTGAAAAGTGGTGTTACAACTTGGTATTAAACCGAGTAAGCCTTGGTAACAGAAAGGTGGTGTTACAAATATTTCCTTGAATTTATTTCTAAACATAATGAACATTTTCCAAACCTTTATGTGCATTCTCCTCGTCAAACTTTTTGCAAAGTTGATTTTGTGTGTACTGAGTTGTAATATCATCAGGTATTTTCTCTTCTTCTAGTTCTACTTGGAAAACCATGTCTTTCTTCTTATGTAAGATTTCAACTTGATTATGAAAATGATGTTTTTTATCCCCTGGAGTAGCAAGGAAGACTGTATCTTCTTGATACTCTTCAAAAACATTTTCAGAAATACTATACTAAAAAACAACAACAATGTCTTCTTCATCCCTACTAAATCTCTAATTCAAATTGCATAAATACTATCAAATTTATGCAACATGCAACTTTATGCAACTTTAATGTAACTATGGAACTTATGCAACTTTATGCAACTATGCAACTTATGAAACTTTATGCAACTTATGAAACTTTATGCGGCTATGAAACTTATGCAACTATATGCAACTATGTAACTTTATGCAACTTATGAATCTGATACAACTTTATGAAACTTTATGGAACTTATCTAACTTTATGCAACTTTATGAAACTTATGCAACTATGTGATCCAGGTGGATATTAGTGGCCACCCACCTATTCCAACTAGATCCTCTTGATATTTTTTAGTTCAACACATTCTTCTGTAATTATTTGTAATTGTGGGTTATACACTTTGGGTTTGTCTGAATCCCTACACAGATTCTAGGGGGATATTGGTGGCCACCCATCAAATCCAACCGGCTTATTTTGGAATTTTTCATGTTAGTACATCTTTTGGTACTTTCAAGTTTGTTTTGGAGCCCTAAAAGGTGTTTTTTTTTCTTTCCAGAGTCAAATTATAGACAGAGTCAGATTTTGATGGAAAAATGCGTACTTCTCGAGAATACCTTTCCAACGCGCTATCACACACCTAAAACAAAGGTCGTATGCAAAAGTTACGACCCCAGTAAGTTGAGGTACCAACTTACCTATCGAGGCCCACATAAATTTTGGTGTTTCATCTCTTAGGGTCAGGTTTTTGGATGTCCAAGGTTTTGGAATTCATGAGTAATGTTAAAAAGGCCTCTAGAGCCTCATTTAATCATTCTTCTCAGATGGATGCACAGAAAAACCACATCTCTTCTCAGAGATACCTATCACCATTTTATAACCATAACAATAACAACCATATTTGTAGAAGTGACATGATGTGTATGAGTCTAGACCCCGTAATGTTGTTATTACTTTGGTTAGACAATTATATAGAATACCATAGGTAGTGCTGCCTACCACTATTTCTTTAATCTCTGCTAAGAAATGTAGTAAGGTCATTTCACAGACCGGGAAGTTTGTCTTCTTTGTGATTCATGCTCATAGTAAGTAGAAGGTCATCACAATATTTGTGACCTCTGCACAAAGCCTCTCTTTGCAGCATAAGAAAGTGGACAGAATCGTGGAAGAGTACAAAGACATATTTTTCTCACCCACTAGGGTACTGATGCACTACCAAGTCAAGCATACAATTGATCTAAACCTTGGTTCACCTCTGCTTAATGGACTAGTTTATCATCGCTCACTGATGGAAAATGATGAAATCAAGCTTCAGATCCAAGAGCTGCTTCAAAAGGGGCATATCAAACCCATATTCTCCCCTTGTAGAAGCTCGATTTCACTGGTGCATAAGAAATGTGGGACTTGGCGGCTCTGCATTGATTATAGAGAATTAAACAAAATCACAGTCAAGAACCAGTACCCAATTCCCCGATTTGATGACCTTCTTGACCAACTCAAAGGGGGAAAGTTATTCAACAAGATTGACCTAAAGTCTAGCTACCACCAGGTTCCCATCGAACTAACTGATGTATGGAAGACAACTTTCAAATCTAAAGAAGGTCTCTTCGAATGGTTGGTCATGACCTTTGGCCTAACAAATGCACCAAAAAATTTCATGAGGTTTATGGATGATGTATTGAGACCCTTCACCAACTCTTTTGTGGTGGCATATCTAGATGACATCCTCATCTTCAACAAAACTTGGGAGGAGAACATGCAACATATTCAATAGGGTTTGAGCACTATACGACAACACAAGCTATATGCCGACTTGGAAAAATGATCCTTTGGAATGAACAGGGTCCAATACTTGGGATAGATTGTTGATGAAAATTGAGTACATGTGGATCCAACTAATATCCAATTCATCCATGTTTGTCCAGCCCCAACCACACTAACTGAGTTTCGAATATTCTTGGGACTTGCCAACTTCTACAGGCGGTTCATGTTGGGATTCTCCCATATCGCATGGGCCCTTATCCATGTGTCCAAAGGAGGTGGAAAGGTAAATTTCACATGGGGGAAGGCACAACAACGAGCATTTGATGATATAAAGCATCACTTATGCTGAGCTCCAGTACTCTCCTTAACCGATCTGCCAAAACCGTTCGAGATTGAGACTGATGCATCCGACTATGTTGTAGGCACAGTTCTCATTCAACACGGTCATTCGGTAGCCTACCATAGTGAGACACTCTCAGATACTATCCGGAAATACCCCACCTGTTACAAGGAAATGTATTCCATTATACAAGCCTTCCATCAATGGAAACATTACATTCTGGGAAAGGAGACAATCATCCACAATGATCACAAGCCTTTGTAGTTCATATAGACATACGCGAAGTTGCATAATGACCGCCATTAGAAGTGGTCCACCTACCTGCAACAAATCAATATCAACATCAAGTATAAGACAAAGAGCACAAATCGTGTCACTGACTGCCTTAGTTGACCTCCCATGGCTGCACTCACCACCATGCTTCATTCCTGTGGGTATGCAGCATCTGAGAGGCCCCAAATTTATCAAAAATATTCAGATTTTTCCACCACCTATAATCTCTTGGGTACAGGCATGAATGTCACTGATTTTCACATTCACAATGAAATCTTATGCCATATGGGCCATCTTTGTGTTCCTGCAAGTGAGCATGCAAATATGATTTGGGAGGCTCACTACAGTAAGATGGAATGACATTTTGGTGTGGAGAAAACTATGGTCTTTCTATAGAAACATTTTTATTGGCCAAAACTTCGAGAGGACGTTAGCAAGTATATCAGATCTTGCACTGCCTGTGTCATTTCCAAGACAACCATCAAGAGGCAAGGCTTATAAACCCCTCTTCCTACTACCGAGAGGCCTTGGGAATCCATATTGATGAATTACATGTTTGGCCTTCCATCCACCAAGCAAGGAAATGATTGTGTATTTATGGTGGTTGATCTATTTTCGAAGATGACCATTCTCATAGCCTGCAATAAGAGCATCATAATGGCATATACTACCAATCTCTTATTCAAACGAGTGTGGGTCCATTTTGGGATACCATAGACCATCATATCCTATTAGGATAGTAGGTTCCTCAACACATTTTGGTCAAGTCTCTGGTCACTGTTGGACACCAAGCTCACTAAATCCACTTCCTTTCGCCCTCAAACCAATGGCCAAACAAAGGTCGTCAATCATATGATTTTGCACATCCTATTCATGTATAACTCTAAGCATTCACGTACATGGGATGAGAGTCTTCACTATGTTCAATACAACTACAACATGGCTCTCCATAGCTCCACCAACCAGATCCCATTTTAGGTGGGGCTGGGATTCCAACCCTTGGGTCCCATTGATGTTACATTACCTCTTGTAACCACATAGATAGATTCTTCCCATGTTCAGTTTGAGGCCGACAAAGCCATCAGATTCATTGAGAAGATTCAACACATCCGCCAATAGGTCCATGAGATTTTGTAGAAAGCCAATGCTAAGTACAATCAATGCCATGATCAACATCAGGTACCGCACAAGTCTTAGGTGGGAGACAATGTTTGGTTACATTTTTAGAAAGAACGCCTTATAGGGCCCCATAGGAAGCTTCGTCCACTTTGATATGGGCCTTACAATATCAAAAACAATGTGGGTGACAATGCTTTTTAGATCAACACTCCCCCCTTCCTTGGCTTGCACCCAGTGTTCAATGTGGACTTCCTCCGAGCATATTTTCCACCATTATTGGACACCTCAAAGATTGTAGAACAATTTACACCAATATAGTTCAACCCTGACTACATGGAACATGCATCCATTGATCATATAATGCACACACAGGTCAAGGGCTCTCACCAATAGAGGATCCAACTTTATTGGGTTGTCAAGGTAGGGAAGCTCTTGCACCAAGAAAAGTGGCTCACCCAGATACAAATTCAATATAAATTTCCTCACTTGATGGGGGAAATCAACGCAATGGAGAACATTTCTTCTTAAGGGGGGAGGATCGATCTGGTTGGATATTGGTGACCACCCACCTATTCCAACTGGCTCCTCTTGGCAGTTTTTAGTTCAACAAGTGCTTCTATAATTCATTTTAATTGTGAGTTCTACACTTTTGGGATTTTCGGAAGCCCTACACAACTTCCAGGTGGAGATTAGTGGCTGCCCACCTAATTCAACTGGCTTATTTTGGAATTTTTCATGTCATTACATCTTTCTGTAATTCCATGGTAGTTTTGGGGCCCTAAATAATGTTTTTTTGGATTGCCATAGTTAAACTGTAGACAGAGTCAGATTTTGATAGAATAATGTGTAGTTCTCTAAAATACCTTTCCAATGGGCTATCACACACCTAAAACATAGGTTTTATGTAAAAATTACAACCCCAAGAAGTTGATGTACCAACTTACCCATGGGGGCCCACATAACTTTTGGCATTTCATCTCGTAGGGTTAGGTTTTTGGATTTCTAGGGTTTTGAAATTCATCAGTAACATTAAAAATGCCTCTAGAGTCTCATTGTAATCATTCTTCTCAGACGGATTCACATAACATCCACATCCCTTCTCAGAGATAGCTACCACCATTCGAGCAAGTTGTTTCCAATTTTGTAGTTTTACAATTTCAACCTATTTTATTTATTCAATAGAAGTTATTGTTGACTAGATATCTATTGTTTTTCTTTGTATCTTTGTGTTATTGTATTCAATATGTTATTTATTTCATTCCACTCATAAATCCAGATCACTATGCAACTTATGCAACTTTATGCAACTTTATGAAACAGGCAACTATGCAACTTATGCAACTATGCAGCTTATGCAACTATGCAGCTTATACAACTTTATGCACCTTTATGAAACTATGGAACTTATGAAACTTTATGCAACTTATGAAACTTGACTCTTATACATGGAAATTCAAATTTGTTCATGGTGGATAGTGTTACATGTGACAATGCACTAGATCAATACATTTACATTATTTGCATTATGAGGAAGATTGTTTGTTTCTAGCTCATAGGAATTTTATGTTCAACCTAACTTTTTCTAGATGCCTTGAATTTTTCTCATGGCTCACAAGGTTTGACTAGGCTCATAGAGGTTGTATGTTCCCCCTAACTTTTGCACCAATATGTTTATGCTCACAGAGGTTGTACGTTCCCCCTGACTTTTTCACTAGATTGTCTATGCTCACAAAGGTTGTACGTTCCTTCTAGATTTTTCATTAGAATTACATATTGACTCACAAGATCAAAAAGCATCTCGTTCTTCCTGAATTTTGGTTTGAATCATAGAGGTTGTACGACCCCCCTAGATTTTTTCAATACCTCACAATATTGGTTGATTTTGCAAATCTCCCTGGCTAGCCTCAGGGTGGCCCATTTGGCCTCTCATTGGAGAATGATTTCTGATGCTACCAAATTTAACAAAATGGCAGGCCTATGGAAACTCATATGTCTTACCAAGATAGATCTTCATTGAAAAATAAGAAATGTGAAAGTATCTGCAATTACTCTTGACCTGAGATCAATATTCTCCAATGAGAATTCATTACCATGAAGAAATGGCTTTGTGCAAATTTAATTTCACATCGCTAAAGCATCCTCAAACATAACATCTAAATATAGAGAAAATATCTCTATGTGAAATAATGAGAAATCAAAATCATGAGCGATGGAATAAAATAACATGAAATCAATCTCAAAAGGACTTACATTCTAATTAAACCATCCTTGTTGAATGCAGTTCACATTTTCTGACTTTCAAGTAAACAATCGTCATCTCTTCCAAAATACTTAGCTCACTAACTTATCTTCTCATTTTATTGAGTGTAGGTACCAACAAATAGGTACCTTTCAGATCTATATTCCTCGACTGAGGGTCAATATATACTAGGAGAGGTTGAAAGTGAGACGTATTGTACTAGATCTAACAGTTCTAGATCAACTAGATCTGTAAAGGTATGGAGAAGATTTCATAGACGCATGAAATTGTTTATTGTCGAAGGAGGGTCATGTGATTATGATGATGAGATCATAGATGACATTAAGTTTCCCTTGAGTTATATACATATAGTGCAACCATGGGTACCTAAGGAACTACCTCAATTGGATACATATTTCTTCATGAATGGGAGGATGTATCACATTGCTCCATCGTCCTTACATGGATTGGGGCTATTTTCCATGGATGGCATAAAGGTCAAGTATAGCACTATAATCAAATTGATGGAGTATGTCGTACCATGCTACAAATACAATCACTGGTTGATGTTGGTTCGATATATGTGAAGTTTGCAGAGATACAAAGTTGCTACAAATTATATACAACTAGTAGACAACAATCAAAACAAAAGGGTGACTATCTATATTGATGGAAGGAAAAAAGCTTCCAGAAACATTGCGGGATTTATAAGTAGTACATGAATAGGGAAAATAACTAAGAAACCGAATTGCATATTTGAGGGGTGTGAAGGAAATCGTATATTCATATGTGCAACAAAATCAATAGTTGCAAGTGAAGAGTTGTTGATCGATTAGTCACTCTTATTATTTTTTTTTCATTAATTATCGTATATACCATTTAATGAACCATTTTCATTAATTGTCTTGCTTCTTATATTTTTGCAAAGTGATCATGCCCAGATTCCTACACAGTCTAGAGGCATATCTGAACAGGTAAAATTTGATGTAATAACATTTTTTTATATTATATAATAGTTGTTAATATGATTACAATATCTAATTTTTTTTAATGTTAAAATTATTTTCATAAATTTTATTGATTGATTTATTGTTTTAGGGTGACCATGGAAAGTCACTTGTAGGTACATCCATCCAAGGTAACTGTGGAAATTCACCTGTAGCTACATCTATCCAGGGTGATCTTGGAAAGTCACCCGTTGTGCTGCACTAGGTAAATGTTAATCATAACTAAATATGATTACAATAACTAAATTTATTTAATGTTAAAATTGATTTCCTTAATTTTATTGTTTGATGTTTGTAGTCCACACTCGATGTGGATGATGAGGTAATCGAGGAAGAAATTTTTTGTTCGAAAAACCCAATGGAAACTGTTAGGAAGACCCTGAAAATGAAAAACATAGAATTCCTTGTTTTTAGTAGCAAAAGACCCATCACAGAGGTTATCATCGCAAGAATCAATGAGTTGAAAGATCAAATACATTCTTATGGGGTAAGTGGAATGTTTACATAATTTTATCAGCTATGACATATATTCATTTATGATTTTTAGTTTTATATTTTTTATATGATCTGATAAAGTCAATTATTCCTTTTGTAGGATTTTTTAAAACCCGAGAGTGGACAACCTACAAAGACCATTATTGGTAGAAGTAATGCTCTAGTGCGGCCATAATGTCGACTTAGCATACTAGTGAGGATTTTTGACTCTCCTGAGGTTGGCCTCGAATAAAATGATGAGAATATTGATTTTTAGCAACATGACATACCTGAGCAGGGCCATACAGACATTGGGACTCCACATGATGTTGGATATGAAACTAGTGTCGAATGCGAGGAAGCTTATCCTGGAGCAGCACAGGTGAAAAGCACGAGATCACTAGATGTCACCTTTTTGGTGGATGACGGTAGTTTTTAAATAAATATACAAAATATTGTAGGTATTTATTAATTAATTGATTTATTTTTATCTTGTAATTGAAAAGCACATATGTTGAAATTATTTTAAATTAATGAACATAATGTTTTTACAGGAAATAATGTATTCTATAGGAACTTGAATGACAAGGTGTTATCACTGCAAGAGTGACCCTATACCGTAATCAGGTGAGCTTGGTAACATGCAAATAATTCAAATTTAATCTTGAAAGATAATCTTTAAAGTCACAGATATTTCACCATAAGGACAATCAAATTCATATACTGTACACATTCGCAACTATATCCTTCAACAAAAATGGCCTTAGCAACTTCAGATCAGACAACATGCTTAGTAAATGAATGAGGAAAAGAAAACTGTGATCTGAACATGTCAGATATACTTCTAGAACTTTAAAACAATCAACTCACAGTAAAAATCTGTGTACTAACAAATTCTATATCACCAATGCAAAGAATGAAGACCATCACTCAATCATAGTATGAATAAGAAGAAGAGTAAATTAGACACTCTTTAATATCAATACACATAGAAATACAAAGATTAAAAGGAAAATATAATCTCCATTTATAAGGAATCATAAGTCTGAAAAATATAGAGAAAGAAAATATCATAGTCATGACACTTCTGAATTCCTCTGGGTCAAAAGCCCCCTCCCACTAGCTCATTCTAACCCCAATTCATTCTTACAATAGTATTTTTATATCTTTTTTTTTTTTAGTGAAAACACTATCATTCGAATAAAAACCCTCACATGGGATCTTGTGCCCTCAAAATGGAAAGGCAACATGTGGATAACAAAGAATAACTAAAATGCTAAAAACAAGGGTAATGTTGGCCACATCCCTAACAGTTCTTTATGCTGATGAACTATCCTTTTTGAGCGCTTATCCATTTGACAGGTGGCCCTCCTACTTATAATTAAAACTCTAGAAACTATAAAGATCCACTTTGACACTTGGAAACATCTGATCCTTTGAAATCTCTAGAACAAGAATTCACAACACATTCTACAGTGCCTTAGGAATTTGTAGCACATTCTGCAACGCCTATCAAGACTAAGGATTTATTTAAAATATTCACTATCTTACTTGCAATCAATGGAATCTTTAATACTGGGTGATCACATAATGTTGTAGGAGATCTCTAAAAAATAATTAGGTGTTGATGAAGGAAAATTCCCACCTTATCACTCCAACATTTGCTCAACAAAGATGCAAAAATAAAATTCCAAAGAACTTTGTTCTCCTGAATACAGTCTGAGTGGTAAATAAAAACATCCCTACATTTATAGATGATGCTTGATGATATTTTTAAGGAGGAGTCACCATATGTTTCTGAAATTTCTCCAAGTGAGTCAAAATTGGACCTTCTTACCAAAAAATGTGCAAACTGTCACCTACAGGAAAGTTTTCATTGTTCTACTTTGATGCTTTCAGATAGATCAAATACTTTGGAAATGTTCTTGAAGGTTAGCACAAGGTTGAAAAAAGATGAAATGAATTCAAACTGCTCCAGCTGCTGCCTCCATTGTCATAAGAACCCCATAGAGCTGGTTGATGAATAGCTTGATGGTGTTAAGCTTGTCAATTAGGAGACCCTACGAACCACAAAGAATACCAAACTGCTGACAAAATAAGATGGAGAAAAATGCATAAATTGTCAGGGCACAAAATACCACATCATGAAATAATGATCACTACAATGCATGGCAAAGTGCATGTTCACTGTCTCATCTTCCTGGCACTGTGTGGTGTATTTATTGATGCTTGGTTTTCAAGCTATGGATACTTTGGAGAGAATATGACTCCAAATTCATTTCTCCAATGGATGCTACCCTGTATACACTATACATCAAAATTCAGCAGTGTGCAACAATTGTACAAGAGGAGGAATGATGTTGCATTGATCACATCCTGTATTTGATATTTGTTTCATGGAGTTATGTTTGAGATGGTCTAGTGTTCTTACTTCTTGATACTTTTCTTATGATTGTGGGTCAACAGTGCCAAGAGGAAGGGAAGTGCTCGATTGTGAATAATGTACTGAGTCTATACCTCATCACCAGTCACACTATGGCCCATAGTTCAGAGAGAAGGGATAAGAATAGATGGGGATGGGTATAGAAAAATCTCCACTAGTCTTCGATAGACACCGGCCTCGATCACAGCCTCAATTTTATCATAGATTCCATCGGAAAGATAAGACAAAGCCTAACAAGAATCTGTAATTTTTCTTCATCACTCTAATGTTGAAATCATACAAGAAGAGTTTCATCTGGGTTGGTCTTTTCAATGAGATCTTTTTTTTTGTGAAGGTGGGACAAACCAAATGATACCTTGCATCTGTGTGCTTAAGAGTTTGACATTTAGCAGTTAGCGCCTTGGGAGGATAAACAACGCTGCATTTTCCTCTTTTGCGTTGTGGTATATATACCACATTCGTTGGGTGACATAATTCGTAGGTGAATATATACACCCATGTTCCCACTTTAGTTCGATGTGTTGAGAAATGAAAAATCCCCCTGTGGGATCCTCCTCCATGTGTTTGGGTGCTTTGGGTGCTGTGCTTTGTGTTATGTGTTGTTGTAGGTGCTTGGCTTGACAACTATGGGCTTAGATAATTGGTGATTGGGCCCAATATTTTTTGGTTAAAATGATAAGCATGAGAGAGGCTAAGAATCCAAAAAGAAACCTTATTTCTTCACATATAGAATATTGTTTAAGTTCCCCCTACCCATTTTTTTTGATAAAAATAATGTTTAATAACAAAAAACCAATTTATTTTTAGTTAAAAAGTATAGAAAATGTTAGTATATGAGGAGTGATGAAGATATGACAATAAGTAGTTTTAATAATGTTTTTTCCATTGTAGGAATGAAGATCAAAAGACATAGATCATAGGAAGTCTAGGAAAAAGTGATCAATGGGAACTTGTCAAGGATTGATGAAGAATTTGGCGGCTTTGACAACTAGAAAAGACCTAAGTTTTTGGCAAATTTATCACCAATTTGACAAAGAAATTTAAAATTTTTATGATGCACTTTTGAGTGCTAATGCTAGCTCCAACTGGGATGGAAGCCTCCCTACGAGGATTCCAAGAACCTAGAATTTCTATTCACCTTATCCATTGGGATATGGAGTCAACTGTGAAACCAATCTCTAAACACTGCAAAAAACTGCCACTTATTTAAGATAACTGAAAGACCCACTACAAACTGAAGGAAAGCAATGCTAAGGAAGTGAGCTTATTACCTATGATACCCTACCCTAACCAAAATTGCAACTTGGTCAAGTAAAGGAAGATATCCACAGTAACCATTCAAGTAACTTGATGACCAAAATGATCTCATCTATGTCATTGATCAATGAATAATAACATAAATATAGCAACATTGACATAAACTCCTTCAGAAAACCATACTCACCCATGAGTATCGGTGAAATAATGCGATTTGAAATTTTTAGAAAATATGAAACATAAGACTCTAACAAGGCTGCAAATGGATCCTTAAAACCAAGATCAAAAGCATGCTAATCCACAAAAAATAACTCCTCATCCATAAATGCCTTTTTTCTTGAAAATAGACGACCTTCTTGTTCTTTCAAAATCAACTCTTGATCGTCAACAATTGCAGTCTCTTTGTTTTCAGCATGATGATCACAAGATAATGGTACAACTTGGTTTAAATGACATTGATAATGATCATCCAGTAACATATAATTATCTATTAAATCATTAGTTATAATATGCTCAACATGCTTTGAAGAATGATCATAAGCTTGACATGCATCCATGTTCATAGAAAAATATGTAAACACTCAATAATCTAGTTCCAAATGTAAAACATACTTACAACCTTGCTTCTCTTGTAGATCTGATTCATACTGACAATCCTCTTGTTGTTCATCTTGTGCATGCAAATTTTCAAAATATACTCGATATCGAATCCTCTTGTAAGCTCAGATGTTTTCCTCGACTTCTTAAGTATCTTCAAACAAGCATCTTAAGGATGAATATTTCCTTTCTCTCAGGAGAAGGGGAAGCTCTGAATGTTGAGCCATTACATAATACACCATGGCGGCAATCTCGGTGGGCCTGATATCTAATGGCATACTATGATAAACGCTGTAAAACTTCTTAGTTGAAGACAACTAAGGCTTCTTCTTCCCCTCTCCTCAAAGCATTAAAATCATCCCAATATTGATCAAGGGACTTGTTCTCGCCCCAATAATTTGAAAAATCATTAGATAGCTCGATCCAAGAACCAATGGAAACAACTCTCAAACCCTTCAAAAACACAAAAACATCTCCAAACAAATATTTGGAGAAAAAAATCATTGTAACATCATCATGAACTATATCAAACTGACCAACAAAGTTCTTAAAGGCCTCCAAATGCCTCTCAGCTGTAACACGATCCTCTCCAAAAAATCGAGGAAGATACTCAAAGAAATCAAGAGGATAATGATGAAGTTGATATGGCTTCCCTAAATGTTTAAAAATCTTACCTCTGATCCTAGTTTGAACACTAGAAGGCTAAATATGAGGTTTAACAAGCTGATGGAAAGGCTCAACAGTAATAACAGAAGGTAATGAGATCTGAGAAGGGTTTGAATAAGTTTCAACCTCTTCAAGGTTACAAGGATGATCAAATTCGGGAGGGATTTCAATACAAAGCTCATCCTTATGAATAGGTTGAGGTGAATATATAAGATCAACATCTACAACACAGAAAAATGGTAGGTCTTCTTCTTCCAAGGATTGATATTTAAAGGAAGGTTGATGATCATCCGAATAAAAAAAGCACAAGATGATCCTCTTTATATGTAAAGGAAAAGATAGAAAAGAGATGGTAAAGAAGAACATGAGTTCATGTAAAAAACTAATGAAATAATACCTGGTTTTACACTTCGGCCCCTTCATCTTCTATCAACAGGATCCTCCCCAGTGGAGTATTTGATTGTGGAGTCGCCAGGTAGATAATTATAGTAGCTTTTTGTGTCCTTCTCTTTTCTACCATCAAGATATGGATCTATGTCTTTCTCCCAGGGAAGCTAGCTTCACACTTCGTTCCCTGACAATGACGCCATTTATTTTATCACTCCAAGAGTCACCCTAGACTTTAATTAGGTGAGCTTGGTAACATGCAAATAATTCAAATTTAATATTGAAAGATAAGATTTAAAGTCACAAGGATTTGACGATAAGGACAATCAAATTCATCTACTGTACACATTCCCAACTATATCCTTAAGCAAAAGTGGCCTTAGCAACTTTAGATCAGACAACAGGCTTAATAAATGAATGAGGAAAATAAAATTGTGATTTGAAAATATCAGAGATACTTCTATCACTTTAAAACAATCAACTCACAGTAAAAATATGTGTATTAACAAATTATATATCACCAATGCAAAGAATGAAGACCATCACTCAATCATTGTATGAATAAGAAGAAGAGTAAATCAATCACTCTTTAATATCACTACACAGAGAAAGACAGAGATGAAAATTAAAAATTGATCTCCATTGATAAGGAATCACAAGTCTGAAAAATATAGAGAAAGAAAAGAACACAATCATGACACTTCTGAATTTCTCTGGGTCAAAAGCCCCCTCCCACTAGCTCATTCTAACCCCCATTTAGACTTACAATAGTCTTTTTATATCTTTTTATGTCAGTGACAACACTATCATTTGAATAAAAACCCTCACATGGGATCCTATGCCCTCTAAATGGAAAGGAAACATGTGGATAACAGAGAATAACTAAAATGCTAAAAACAAGGGTAATGTTGGCCACATTCCTAACAATTCTTTATGTTGATGAACTGCCCTTTTTGAGCACTTTTCCCTTTGACATGTGGCACTCCTACTCATAAATGACCCTCTAGCAACTCGCAAGATACATATTAACACTTGGAAACCACTGATTCTTTGAAATCTCCAAAACATGAATTCACAACACATTCTGCAGCGCCTCAGGAATTCGTAGCACATTATGGAGCACCTACCAAGACTAAGGATTTATTTCAAATCTTCAATGTCTTACTTGCAATCAATGGACTCCTTAATACTTGGTGATCACATAATGTTGTAGGAGATCTCTAACAAATAATTAGGTGTTGATGAAGGAAAATTCCCACCTTATCACTCTAACAGGTGCTTAACAAAGCTGCAAAAACTAAATTCTAAAGGACTCTGTTTTCCTAAATACAATTTGAGAGGTGAATAAAAACATACCTACATTTATAGATGAGGCTTGATGATATTTTTAAGGAGGAGTCATCATATGTTCTTGAGATAACTCTATCTGAGTCAAAATTGTACCTTTTTACCAAAAAATGTGCAACTGTCACCTACAGGAAAGTTTTCATTGTTCTTCTTTGATTCTTTCCGATAGCTCCAATACTTTGGAAATGTTCTTAAAGGTTAACACAAGGTTGAAAAAATATGAAATGAATTTGAACTTCTCCAGCTGCTTCCTCCACTTTCATAAGAACCCCATCGAGCTTCTTGATGAATAACTTGATGGATTTAGGCTTGTCAGTTAGGAGACCCTATGAACCAAAAAGAATACCAAACTGCTGAAAAAATAAGTTGGAGAAAAATGCATAAAATCCTAGGGCACAAAACACTACATCACAAAATAATGATCACTAGAATGCATGGTGAAGTGCATGTTCGTTGTCTCATCCTCATGGCACTATGTGGTGCGTTTTATCTTGTATTTATGCTTGGTTTTCAGGCTATGGATACTTTGGAGAGCATCTGAATCCAAATTAATTTCTCCAATGGATGTTGCCCTGTATACACTATACATCAAAATTAACAGTGTGCAAGAACTGTACAAGAGGAGGAATGATGTTGCATTGATCACAGCCTGTATTTGATATTTTTTTCCTACAGTTATGTTTGAGATGTTCCAATGTGATTACTTCTTGATACTTTTCTTATGATTGTGGGTCAATAATGCCAAGAGGCAGGGAAGTGCTCTATTGTGAATAATGTACTGAGTTTGTACCTCATCACCAGTCATACTATGGCCCAGAGTCTGGAGAGAAGGGATAAGAAAATATGGGGATGGGTATAGAAGAAGATCCAATAGTCTTCAATAGACACCAGCCTCGATGACAACCTAAATTTTATCATGGGTTCCATTGGAAAGATAAGACAGAGCCCAATGAGCATTTGGAATTTTTCTTCATCACTCTAATGTCGAAATCATACAAGAAGAGATTCATCCAGGCTAGTCTTTTCAATAAGATATTTTTTTTTCTATGATGGCAGGCTAAACCCAATGATTCCTAGCATCTACATGCTTAATATTTTGACATTTATTAGTTAGCACCTTGGGAGGATAAACAATGTTGCATTTTCCTCTTTTGCATTGTGGGAAATATACCACATTCGTTGGGTTACAAAATTTGTAGGGGAATATATACACCCATGTTCCCACTTTAGTTCGACACGTTAAGCAATGAAAAATCCCCCTATGGGATCCTCCTCCATGTGGCTAGGCGCTTTGGGTGCTGGGCTTTGTGTTATGTGTTGGTGTAGGTGCTTGGCTTGACATCCGTGGGCTTGGATAATTGGGGATTGGGCCTGTGGGACCAATATTTTTTGGTTAAAATGATAATCCTAAGAGAGGCTAATAAGCCAGAAAGAAACCTTATTTATTAACATATAGAATATTTTTTAAGTCCCCCCCCCCCTTTGTTTTTGATAAAAATAATGTTTATTAACAAAAAAACAATTTATTTTTAGTTAAAAAACATAGAAAATGTTAGTATATGAGGAGTGATGAAAATATGACAATAAGTAGTTTTAATAATGATTTTTCCATTGTAGGAATGCAGATCAAAAGACATAGATCATAGGAAGTCTAGGAAAAAGTGATCAATGGGAAATTGTCAAGGCTYGATGAGAATTTGGAGGCTTTGACAACTGGCAAAGACCTAAGGATTTGGGAAATTTAGCACCAATTTKAYGAAGAACTTTGAAATTTTGATGTTKCCCTTTTGAGTGCTAACACAAGGCATTGGAGATTTTTGGCCCCAACATTCRCACAAGGTGGAATGGTCAAGATATAAATTTGAAATATGAATTGATAATYCATATGGTAAACAWTTTTGGAAATACATTCAACAAAAAAGTGGTCACCCATTTAGCTGGCGAGAGTTTGAAATATACCAAGGCCCARTATAGGCAAAKATTGGAAGAAAACCTCAAGTATGAGCTCCCTCCCATGGTTTGGGAGAAAGAGTGGAAGGCATTGWTAGAGGATGCAAAGGASAATTTTCTAAAAAGACAAGGACAAGAACCATGACTTGGTAAAGCAAGGTACGACACATATCATATTTTTAGTGAAATATGCTCATTTTTATTTTTTTATTTTTAAATAACAATTGYGACATCTAACATATTTCAAAATTTTCATAGGTTGCCCGACACCTCCAAAGAAACAAAGGCTAGAATGGAAAATCACGGGAAACATAAACTGGGCTAGGGTGGCTACAAAAACTAAGAGAACGAATCGTAAGAATTAAATGATTAATTTTGGCGAATATTTATTTAACAATAGAAAACAAATAATTGTTTTATTACAAGCAATTTTAATGATGTTATGCATTATAGGGAAATACATTCAAATACCCTTCCACCAAGGAACACCTGAATCTTGGTTTCAATTTTGGTTTTCAAAGTGTGGTTGAATATAAAAAAATCTTGAAGCATACGCCAATCTCCCCAATTATGCAAATGCAGGTAAATAAAATCAATAAGGCCATCATTTTAGTATACTTGTAAAATCTATTTATGATTCATTATATCACCAATAACTAAATGTTTATGCTTGTTTTAAGAAGGAGAGAAACTAAAGTAGTGAGGGTAGCGATATTCATGAACAACTACCAGTTGATAGTGGGGATGGCCTATCACATGATATTGGGGAGAAAACTATCCATTCAGGTATGTATGCTTTAGAAATAGAAGTATGTATTATGATTATAGATATATATTTGCTGATGTGTACTTATAAAGTTTCTTCTTTGAATGGAAGAGCAGGTAGCTTGTGAGGGTGAACTGCAAGAGGAAAAAACGACGCAAGCAATGAACGCACCAGTTGTCACGGCTAGACAGACAGGTAAAGAGAAATATTGTAATGTTATTTGAAATAAAGAGTCTCTGCTCCCTGATCATCAACGTACCAGAAGTATGGTACATGAGGGAATGGAAACACAATCAACACAACTAGGACAAGGCACAAGAAATACATTGACATATGAGGATGATGATATCCGACTTGTGGTTTAAAAAATAAAATAAAAATTATTATATAAATTTATGACTTGTATTTTGATGACTATCGTTATTAATATGAATGAATGTTTATATGACTTGCCTCCTTATGCATGAATTTTTATATGTTTATATGTCTTGATGAATTTCCTACTTATTCTTGAATGTTTATATGTTTTCTATGTAAAAGAAATCATTTATTGGGTATGGGGAATTGAGAGCGATTTGGGGGGGGGGGCATATGAGCTTCCAACTTCACGTGGTTGGCCCTATTCGGTAGAGAATAAACTATTATCAAAACAAAGAGAAGCTTATTAAGGTATTCCACTTTAGTATTTCTAGAGTCTTTTACTGCTTAAATTCTTTTTTATTTTCTTATATATTATTTACTCATATAGAAATTTTGTCTTTGATGATTTATGTAGGTCTTGGCGATGGAAATGAAACTCGTGGACAAATATTATCAAGCTATATGGGCATATGGACCTGGCGAAAGGACATTGATAAGGTAAGGGTTTTGACGTTTTTTTTATATTCTAGTTAGCCCATTGGTTTTATTCTATTAGTAATTGATAATTGGGTGCCTAATTTACCATTGCATGTTTTTTATAGTCTTTTAGAGTTGCATGTTTTTTATAGTCTTATACATTAGATCATTTGGTGTTTTATAGTATTAGTTGGACTCTTATTTTAGGATGATTCCATGTTAGAAATCTACTTTCCACATGATAGATGTATGACTTGATGAATTTCTATATCCTTGATGGTTGATGATGGTGTTCTATACTCAACACCCCTTCATGCTTACCTCAACTAATAATTGAGTATGATGAACCTAGACACCTATGTGATTCAACCTTATTTTTCCTATTATTATGCGATTCACCCTGATATGATGCATACATATGTGGATTCCCTATTAAAGATATTTTTAATGATATGTATGCACTTGTGTTGGACACCTTTCCATTGATTGGTTTCATATTATTATTGAAGATGTATATATGTGGTAGATACCTTGCTATGATCAATACTACTGATATGATTTCATACCTTGTTATTATTATTTCTATGATTGGATACCTTGATATGATTATTACTAAGATTATAAATTGTGTTATGATTAAGTGTTTTGATTGGATATGACCAATGGTCCTTTATTGACTGATATGATTCCTCTATATTAACTGATATACTACCTCTCTATTAACTGATATACCAACACTTTCATGGAGAAACTTATCGCTTCCTTTGCTAGACACCTACACTGCCTCTTCTCTGTCAACCTTACGTTGCATATTAGTTTTCTTGGAATGAGGGTCGACCTTTGTATATGTAGGTGCATTGAAGGAGGAAGAGAGAGCTCGAAACAATAACTTGATTGCATGTGTAATGTAACTGCACTTAACACTTCAAATCAAATTTAGAACTAGATATGTGACTCAAATTATAACTGAACTTAACTCAATTCGAATTTATAACTGGACATGAGACTCAAATTAGAACTTTGAATTGAGACTAAATTTATTATTACAATTCTCCCTTGTGACTTGGAAATGCATGGCATGCCAACTCACCATGTAAATCGACCTATGATTGGACATACATGCATGCCATCTCATCATGCGCTTGACATGCATGCATGCTATGAATTCTACTTGTTATGCATGCATGCCATGCATACAACTTGTCATGCATGCATTCCATGCATGCCACTTGTCATGCATGCAAATTGACTTTTACAACTTGAGTTTAACAACTCATTCAACTTGACTCTCAACTTGGAAATTTGAATTTCACTTC
>JASDQU010105465.1:7419-26843 GCA_032191745.1 Picea mariana | reverse complement strand
CGTGAATCTAGTTTCTTCAATAAGAACATTCAAATTTACATCCCTAGGAACATATCCTATTATCGAATAGCAGATGGTGTTTTTGGAATCCCCTACAATATTCAACTAGGAAATGTGTCATTGCTTAATAATTTGGATTCCTTGAAGAACTGCAAAAGATTATTCCTTGTTATTCAAGGTGACCCAAATATTCCAATAAAATTATCTTTCCCACTTTATTTTAGGGACAAAAAGAACACCCCCCCACCCACACCTGCCTCCCCTATATTTCCTTTAGAATCCCTATCAAAAAACAAACTTAATAAATATTGTGAGAAAATCCATGACTGAAAATCAAAGGGAGATGCTCGAAGCTACGAGAATGATATGTGTGTTATTTCACTACTTACTCCATATTTCAAATTTAATTTTTTCATCTAGAGTTCATCCTCGGGATCTAAGTGCAAAGGGGCCTCCACACAAAGCCTCTTGGAGTTTAATGATTCTACCTTCTAACCTATAGAATGCATAGCCACAAACGGAGGAGTATAATTTTGATTCTTTAAAATTTCCCAATTTGCAGCTAACCACAACTTCCAACAGATATATTTAGAGTACACCATCCAAGATCTTTTAAACAAAGGCTTATCTTGAAAAGAGCCATGATAAAAAGACCCCCATTTTCCCAACAAGGGTTTAGGATAGGTGGGCCATGACACCCTATGGAATATTTCAGAATAAACAATATTCCAAACCTATTCAGAGAAATCATAGTCTAGAAATAGATGAATTGATTTTTCCAAAATTTGACGACACAAGACACATCTAAATGACCCCTGAAATCCTCTTTTACACATAGTCTCCCCTATGAGGATTTTTCCATAGGCCAGAATCCAACAAAATATATTTATTTTTGGAGACAATCACTATTCCAAATATTTCTCTTGACATTTTAATTTTTAGGGATATTGGATTGTTGAAGAAAATCAATATATCCACCCTTAATAGAATAACTAACAACTCCTCATCTTCTTTTATCTCTAGACTACAAATTTACTGAAGACATCCCTTGGCGTGTCAAAAATAATTTAGATACTAGAGCATTAATATGGGGAGGGAATATACCCATATACCAACCCTTCCATATCCCATTGGATCCCTTCCTGGGGGTATCAAATAAAGTGGACTTATTTGATTTCTCCAACTAGCACCTAAGAGGAAGAAAAGAGGGGTCCTGAATTAAAGGAGGATTTCCAAATATACAATCCTTCCAAATGTTGATATTTCTACCATTTCCTAGTATCCAATTCAGAGAGATTTGAATAAGAGGAAGAGAGGCACATAGTAACTTCCAAATAGGTGAACCCATCTTCCTAACTAGATGGTGATCTAGACATCCTTGTCGATCCCCAAAGAAATATTTATTGAGAAGGGATTATTTCCACCAATATCATTCTCCTATCACCAATCGCTATAGAATTTTAGACCTAAGAGAAATATTCATCATTCCATGATCTCGAATTCCAATCCAACCATGCTCTTTAGGGGACCTTACTAAAGATCAATTCTCCAAATGAAATAATTTTGATTTTTTTTCCCTCCTTTCCAAATAAATTTGTGAAAAACATATGCGGGCACATTTTTAACATGAACATGAACCAATAACAAGGAAAATTGGAAGATAGGAAGTGAACAAAGAATAGATTTAAACAAAATGAACCTGCCTACTGGATTCATCCAAATGGCTCCCCATATTTTAAAATTTTCTTTAATTTTCTGAAGGATGATTTTCCAAGAATACCCAAGAAGCGATTTTAGACAGATTGATATTCCCAAATATTTGAAATATTTCTAGTTTACTGTGAATGGGAATTAAAAAATTATGGCTATTCCCATTAAGGAATGAGCACTAACATTCTATGAATACAACTAGATTTTGTTCTTATTGATTAATCCACATGAGACCTGGGTGAACTGATTCAAAATACATTTGAAACTTAATGATATAACTCTTGATGCCCCTTCAAGAAGCAATGTGTCATCAACAAATTGTGAATGATTAATTCTTTTAACCCCTCCGACAATACAGAGACTAGGAATTACACCTAAGATTCGTTCCCATTCTAATATTCTATTCAATGCTTCAACCATCTGAACTTAGAGTAAATGGGAGAGAGGACAACCTTGACGAAGGCCTTGAGAAGATTTAAATAAAGATTCTAGCTAACCATTAATTATGGGGGCTATCTAGGGATTATTGATACAAGAGCCTATCCAGGTTATGAAATCATGATTGAATCCCAATTTATTTAATACTACATTATGAAATCTATGCTTAACCCTATAAAAATCATTATCCATATCTATTTTAATGATCATGCCTTTTCCCCTTAACACATTGCTCGAATGAATGGCCTCCTATGCTAGAATATGTTATCCTAGATTTGCCTCTTTTCCACAAATACACCTTCATTTGAGAGAATGAGTTGACTTAAAATAGGTTTAATCTTGTGTCATGTCCCAAATTTTGGATTCCCTTATTATTTGATTTGAGTTACTTCAGGAGGCTTGAGTCAGCCAAGTCAAAGGGGTGAGACTAGGTCATCAGTGAGCACAAAAGGCTTGGGGAGTTTGATGGGGCCCAACTTAGTTTATTTACCATTATTCATCGTCAAGATCAATTCCACAGAGCTTGTTCTTGGTTTCATTGCATTCCGACGATTCCTGTAAAATGAGGTTATTAATGGGCATATTTTGATGAATTACACTAAAGGTACTATTTGGATCTTGTTTCTTGGAGAAATACCTTAGTGTAATATCTCGTTAGAACCAAGGTGAATATATATATATATATATATATATATAGGATGGGATGATGAAAAGTGACTTCCCGTACCTGAATATTTTGAAAAGTAAAATAAATCACTTTTTGGAGAAAAAAAGGTCCAATAAATTAATAAAGTGATTTTAGAGAAAATATTAAAGATGAATTAAAAATTCACTTGAGGAGAAAAAGGTGAAAGGGGTGTAAAGAATATATATGATCCCATTTCCTCTCATTATGTTGATGATATTTATGATTTGATTTGGAGAGATCTTTGAGCCTTTAGGGGTTTGGAGTAAACCCTAGGTTGGATTGGTTTTGGTGGTGACAGATCCACCCTAGCTAATCAGGTTTCGGATGTGAAATATTCAACTCGAATAACTTAGGTTCTTCATTGGATTCATTTGGTTAAAGGAACTATTCAGATCTTGCAGAGTTTTGTGGATTAAAAGAGATCATTCCACCATTTTCATAGTTGTGGGGCTGAGTTCTATTGATGAGAGGGTCATTTTTATTTTGTGTAGGTTGTAACTCGTATAAGATTCATTTCTAAAGAAGAAGACCATATTTTATTGTTGGAAGGTCGCATGGGCATGTAGCATCCATTTCTTTCATTGTTGGCATCTTGGGGAGTTGGGAAAAGGCCAATACCATCCATAATAACAGATACAACACTGTATATCTCTTATATTCTCATATCCGTACCATTCCAGGCTTCCATATTTGCTAAGTAATGTAACATAAACCAACTAGCAAACACATAAATTCACAAAAGCGGGTCGAATTCCTTGTGGCTGGACCGAGTACATTGTTTTGGGGCTGAGTTTGTTGTAGTAGACACCTTTGTTTTTGTGGGAGGAAAGTTCTTAATTTGGAGAGGCCAAACCATACCTCTCAAGCTGCCAAATGTAGTAATAGGTTAGGTTTAATAAAGTTCAACTAAGATCTGATATAAATTTCTTTGTTGTGTATTGGTTGTTGTTGTTGGTAATATACTCTTGTAATTGTTGTTTCATGTATTAATGCAATAATAACATTTTTTGGCATCAAACCTTGTGATTACACTTGAAAAAACAATCAAGGAACTAACTCAACAAGAAATAAAACAACAAATAACAAGAAGACAATTATATCAACAACAATTAAGAGTTTTATGGTGGAATGTAGCCTACAGCATAAGTGTTTGACAAAAGTTAGCAACCAAAAAATACACCTAAATTTCTATAACAACCAACAAGAAGGGAATATATAGTGGGACTTGGATATGCTGATGAAATGTTTGACATAATTAATGAACCAAAATAACACTAAAAACACTACAATAACAATAAGTGGGATTTATAATGGTATTTGGGGCTTGTTTTTCAAGTACTGTTTGACAAAAGTCCTACACTAGAAAAGCACTAAAATTTTGAAGAAACAAGTGCCACTAATTTATATCATCACCTAGGAGGGACATTGAAGTTGTATCAAAGATGGTTATCTTATGAGCTTGTGGGGAATTTGGTGAAGGAAAAATCTGCAACTGGGAATTGATGATAAGGACAACATTCCCGGGAAGAAAAAATAAACTCTAAACAAAAACTCATGGCTAAAATATCATATCTTCTTCAATCATGTAGGATAGATCTAGCAACAAGATCAAATAAGTTTAGAAAGGATATTGAACTCATCACTTATTTTAGGGAATATCAAGCACTGGGTGAGGAATTCCAAGATTCCATGTCACTAGAATCCTATTGCACCATCAAGTTTGAGGACAAAGATTGGAACAAGGAAATCTTGAAAACTATAGAGCAAAAGTGGAGAAGAGGTGAGAAGGATGAACATGTGGACTTGTTGGAGGTGCAAGCACATATCCATGTGGAGGAGAATGCAACTAGCCATGATTAGGAGGTGTACATAGAGGAGGACCAAGAAATGGTCTATGATGACATCGTTGACACTAGTATGTTTGGGATATTTGTCGTTAGTACCAATGATGAGGGGGAAACATATTGTCCCACTTATTATGAATTCGAAGACCATGACACCAACACCCATGTTGGACATATTAAGGGAACCTATGTTGAGGATGTTTATGATTACGAGGGTGTGTTAGCACCTAAATATGATGATCATTCAACACCATACCTTTTTTATAATTCCTATGATGATGAGGACATGATATTACCCACATATGATGGAGGATGGGTGTTTGAGAGACAATCATGGGACATGGATCCTTCTGTCTAGGAACCATGCATGAAGGGTACTAGAGTAGGAGTTGAACTTGGAGGTGACAACCAACCAAAAACCTTGTGTGAGGATGATGTCACACATGAGTCCCATCCTAGCATGGTATCACCTAGTGCATTGGGTGATGTTTTTGAGGGGAAAATTCTTAGAAATAACATATTAGACCATTTAGATGTGGTAGGAAAAAGGCTTCTAGTGTGGCATGATTTGGAGGATCACTTGTTGGTTTCTAAGGATAAGATCACAGTTATTGACCAAGACCAATGGAACTCATCGATTTGTTGAGGATCTTATGTGGAGAGATCAGATGGAGGAGAGACATAGTGGAGTGGAAAGTGGAGTCACTAATGCCCAGCTGCACCTCATCAACAATGCACTAGAGAAGTTGAAGTCAAACTACTTGCAGTTGTTTATGGAAAAATACATTGTTCTAAATTTTGTTGACGATAAGGAAAGAGAGTTTGAGGATCTACATTATTATTTGAGCATGGAACTCTATTCAAAAATTACAATAGGGACTCCATAATCTTTGGCATTCGTGACATGAGAGGGTGTGAGTGTCATGCATGATGTGAGGGAGTTGCCTCTTATGATGAGTCCAAACGAGGAGTATTTTGAGTTGCAAGTACTCAAGGAGAGTTTGGATTGCACTATGATTTGACATTGTGGGGGTCAAGATCCATTTCTTTTGGAGAGCTCATTAGAGGTTCATATTTTAGCTATGAAGGAGATGGTTGAGCACCTTCCTTGTGGACCATCCTGCGAGGAAGAATATGCGTCCATGGATTGGGTATTCAGGTACATGATGGGCATGGACACACTCTGGGGTACAAGTTTAGTCATCATCATTAGCATATTGGATTCATTAGCGCATATAGGGAATTAGATGGTACATGAGGACATAGGAGTATTTCAAAATATATGGGATTATACATTGGCACATGGTGGTGCACAACAGAGCTTTGGAGCATTTCCTCTAGGGAAACCTCCTAACATATTCATTGAGTATACCATTAGATTGAGGTTACCCAGGATTGGTGAGTAGATGGATCAGCCTTAGGGAGCATTGTATCCCTCGATGATTGATTTTCATCTAGGATATCATTAGGCTTGGGTGAGGGAGAAGGGTACTCATAGGTTTGTTCCCAGGTATCATCATGAGTTCTTGGTCATGCCCCTGGGGTTGAACAATGCACTAGTCACTTTCTAGTCCTTCAAGAAATGGCGGAGGCACTTGTTTTTGTTATTTGATTCCCTCATTGTATACTATAGGACAAGAGAGGATGACTGGAGCAAGTGGGATGAGATAGGGGGTATTGTGGTCATTACATAGTTCATCCATTTGGATTCTATGATCAGTGTGTTGAGTGCACATGATGAGAATAAAACTTCTTTGGATCGGTTCACAGAGATTGCAGCTAGAAAATTAGTGGATGGAATTATCTGCTACAGATATTGCACATTGAGGATTTATCTCATTTGGACTCTAATGGTTATTGGTGGGGAACAACAACAATCATGAGGCATTGGGAGTGGTGGAATTGCAATGTGAAGGTGGGACCCTGGCATTTATTTGAGTGATAGATTGTTTCAGAAGAGGTTGATGACCAACATAGTTGAGGCAATGATTGGTTTGTGTCATTGTGGCAATGTTGTGAGAGGATTTGTGGAGTTTTTATTTTCCCTCATGGTACCCAAGATTGAGGATATTCGTGGATTAAAAGGCATTGACTTCATTAAGGTGCCTTGGTTGAGTATGGTCCATGATAGGGGGTTCTAGGAGAGGAGATCATAGTCTGAGCATGGTGGTAAAATGATTGTTATCAGAGGGATGCATCATCAACATGAGGATTCGCCTATGAGGCTAGCATGGAACCCTAATATTGTAGTTGTTGACAGGATGGAAATTGACACAGGTGGGATTTCCATTTTACGTTCTCTATAGTTTACTCCTGTAGTGTGTAAGATTGGTCTCTTTGAGGAGAAGTCTCCTGAGGAGTCTGTGTTTCAATAGCTTATGATCACTTCGCTTACCAAGGGTATTCAGGAAGATTTGTGTGATAGCATTGTACATATTAGTATGATGATCAGAGGGTTCTTCACTTCATACATGATAGTTTGTGACCCTGGTGACTTCATCACTTACGGGAAGGTCTGAGAGATTCTCATGGGGAGGGACTTCATGAACATTGTGTCAAGACACATGGGGAAGAGTTTTCCTTGGAAGAAAAACACATTGGTGGAGCAATTGTTGGTGATGAATGATAGAGTTGCGATTGTGATTGGTCTTCTTTATTTTTGGGACACTAGTAGAGGATAGGTTGAGACTTATTCCAAATGACGGGACAAGTTGTATTTTTAGATACCTAGGATCAAGGTTGTTAGTGGATTTTCATACGTGGGTTTCATGGAGATACCTTTGCAAGACATGATTCATGATAGTAAGTTCAGTCCCTATAGGTATTTTAGAGTTGGATTCCAGGAGAGGAGGATGTATAATAGACACATTGGTTCGATGGTCATTACAAGAGTGGTGTCGTGATAACATAGTGGTCCTTTCCAGAGATCAGTTTGGGGCCTTGGTATCATGTTCAGTTTTAGCTAGGTTCAGTTTGTTGAGTACCGAGTTGTGATGGAATTTCTTAAGGACAAGCAATCTTTGGGAAGGGAGGACTGTCATGTCCCCATTTTTGGATTCCCTTATTATGCATATATAGTTACTTTAGGAGGCTTCAGTTAGCTAGGTGAGAGGGGTGAGACTAGGTCATCACTGATCCCAAAAGGTTTGGAGGAGTTTTATGGGGCCCAACTTAGTTTATTTACCATTATTCATCATCATGATCAATTTTTCATAGCTTGTTCATGGTCTCACTGCATTCTGATGATTCTTGTAAAACAAGGTTATTAATGTGCATATTTTAATTAATTAAACTAAAGGCACTATTTGGAGCTTTCTTCTTAGAGAAATAACTTAGTTTAATAGATCATTAGAACCAGGGAAAATATCTATAGGATGGGATGATGAAAAATGACTTCTAGTACCCGAATATATTGAAAATTCAAATAAATCACTTTTTGGAGAAAAAAGTCCAATAAATTAATATAGTGATTTTAGAAAAAATATTAAAGATGAATTAAAAAGTCACTTGAGGAGAAAAAGGTGAAAGGGGTATAAAGAAGAGATAGGAGCCCATTTCCTCTCATAATGTTGATGATGTTTTTGATTTTATTTGGAGATCTCTTGGAGACTTTGGGGGTTTGGAGTAAACCCTAGGTTGAGTCGGTTTTGGTGGTGAGAGATACACCCTATTTAATCAGGTTTCAGTGGTGAAATATTCCACCCTAGACAAGAAGATGGATAATTACTCAGGCTCTTCATTGGATTCATTTGGTTAAAGACATTATTCATATCTTATAGAGTTTTGTGCATTAAATAAGATCATTCCATCATTTTCATAGTTGTGAGTATGAGTTTTATTGATGAGAGGGTTGTTTCTCTTTTGTGGAGGCCATAAATCCTTGTAAATGCCACATTTCTCAAGAAGAAGACCATATTTTATTGTTGGGAAGTCGTGGGGGCTTGTAGCGGCCATTTATTTCATTTATGGAAGCTTGGGGAGTTGGGAAAAGAGAAATACAAGCCATAACAACAACTACAGTAGTGTATGTCTCTTATCTTCTCAGATCTATTGTTACACGTCAAAATTCCTCACTTCGATATTGTCACATTCTCATTGTCGCAAGTTTCACAAGTGTCATAAATGTCACATTTTCTTTATGCATATGTTGCATTGTGAATGACACCATGGAAAAAATTGATACATCCTATAGAACATGTTGGAAGGAGAAGCCACAGATGAAACAAAGGGTTTTTGTATCAGAATGGGTCTTCTTGACAAATTTTTGGAATATCAATGTTCCCATGCTCATATGGAGGGAGCGCTAGCGCTGTCTGTCCATCTAGAAGGTAGCGTTGCAATGCTCTATGGACCGTTTTGAAGGAGCGTTGATTGTTTGAGAAAATCATGGGAAGCAATCCCCCTTTTCTCTAAGAATAGCTAGAAATGATTCGAGTTGGTTTGGCTCGAATCTAAGCTTCAGGATGCATCTAAGGAAGATTCCACAACTGATGGAGTCATATCCTCAACTTATCCCAAATATAACCAAGGTGGTTGGGCCTCTCAAAGCCTATAAAGGGAGTCATTATCATGATGAACATGGGGGAAATAATCAACAAAAATATTGTCATTCTGATCGTGGATATTTCAAGCAAGGGGTTGGATGAGCAGAATTTGGAGAAGTTGTTGTAACTCCATCCATGATTGTAAGTGTCTCTTTCAAGTTCTCATCAATATACTTGGCTTATTCCCTTCTAGTTTGTGTATATTACATATGCTTGTCTATTTTAGATGAATTTTTTTAATCCAATATGCTAGAGTAGGAGTTTCCTTGTGTCTCTTTGTTTTCCATAATTTCGCAGGTATCAATCTACGTGAAAGAGTTTGGACATCAAGCTCACATTAGAGTAGCAGGGAAAAACATCATAAATATGTATGATTACCTTTTTCTCCTTCTCTCTTTTTGGCTAGTTAGACAAATCTCAAAGGGATGTTAGTGTCCATTTGTATCTTTTTGTATTGGTATTAGGCGTCTAGAATCCAAGGGGATATTCACCTGTCCGCAGGGGAATTTTCCTATAACAGAAATTGGTGACTCCACCGGAGATCAAAGCTTTTAGTTTTGGTTTCTTTCCTTGGTTTATATTTTCCTTTTTCCCATTTTCATATCTCGTTTGTTGTTTTTATCCATCCATACATCTATTGTCTTGCCTAAAAGTTGTCTTACAAAGTCTTTTGATCAAACTTCATGAGTTTTTTAATTTTATGGGTTTTTTCAAAGTTTTTCTCAGAACCCGCACCCTCTCTAGTTACAGTCAAAGCGTTTATTGCCTGATCGACGCTCGCCCAAAGTGTGTTAGGGAGTATTGTAGCACTCTGGTGTTGTTATAACCAGAGCATTGATTTTTCCTTGCCTTGAAAAATCATTGACTATTTGTTTCCTGGGTGTAGTTATTTGGTATTTCTCTCTAACTCAGATCATGTTCTATCACTTTGTGTCTTTTGTTTGGCTTACAACTTGTTTATTTTCACTTTTCAAATCTTAGATTGGGTTTTGTGTTGTATTTCCTTGTCGCAAAATCAACCTTTTTTCTTCAAACTTGGGTACATTTTGTTGCTTTTTCATTCATCTGATCGATTAAATATTGTTATAAAGAAATTCATTGATCTCTTTATTGTTTATTTGATCTTTTATCTTTACCCATTTCCAGAAGATTTCTTAAGTGTGTTTTGGTGTTTTTGGTGTTTTTCTTTGAATTGATAGTTTGTTTTTCTGTCTCTTATTGACTGTTGAGAGTGCCTTTTGTTTGTGTAACGTTTTCTTCCCATTTTTCACAGTCACAATAGTGAAATCTCTTTTTATTAGCGAAACAGGAAACATTGGACGAATCATTCAATTCACATTTACAATCAAACAAAGGGATATGTTTTACATTGTTTTTTGGATATCGAAAATGATTTCTTTACAAATTAACACTTAATTGGATTCTTGTAGAAAACAAATTGCATGAAATTTTTTCATTCTTGTGTTTGGTAGTGAAAGAAAGAAACTCTTCTCCTTCCGTAAATAGAAGTTCATCGAAAGATAAGTTTTCTTATCATTCTTTTACTTCTTTTGTATTTGAGTTGCAACATCATTAGTTTCACTCTCATTCACCTTTGTGTAAAGAACAACCACTAAAATCAATGATAATTAAAAAAAATATAGAAACTTTTTTTTTTAAGCTCTTTACACCAACAATAGGATAGGACTAGCGCTTTGGAATAGGTTGCGAGAATAACTCTCCAAAGCATTCAAGAAAAAATTAGAATCTTGCGATAGAGAGAGTAAATCCAGTTTTCGTATAAGCATAGCTGGGATCCCCCTCTCACACAGGGGTTACGCACGATGTCACGTTCGGGAGAGAAATGGATATTATCCCTCTAAGGCTTAACCATTCATAGTAGTCAGATCATATATTGGGGGTTCTTCTTCAGGTTCAACTGTCTTCATTTGGTCTCAAAGCTTCGTGATTTTTGAATCCGTTTGAGGTCCTCTAGAGTTTTACCGATACACTTGTCCTTGATTCTCTTGAAGGATTTCAGACTTGATATCCTGCCCATACATTCGGACTCAATTTTCGACTGTAACCGCCTAGAGGCTGACTACAAGTTGGTGTCCTTAGTAGCCAGAATATTTAGGGTCCTTACACGAGGTGATAGTGAAGGGAAATATTTGTTTTACCTGGAACATACGTTGGTCAAACTCACTCGTGCTCCTTGGAGGGTAACCCACGGGTCAAAGAGCGAGGAAGCTTGCACCAAGGTGTAAGTCTGTTAAGCAGGTCACCAACGTAACTACTCCACCTGCTCATATTCTAGCCCCTTCTCACTTTGATCACACGATGTTGGATTTCATCACCAACTAGTACGTTCATTGAGAGAGGGCCTTGTTTGCTTGTTGTTTTGTTCTAGATTTTTAGCGAGTGTTATTTATTTACTTGATTTTCTTTAAAAATTGAGACTATAGATGATAAATCTATTCGTAAATCATGTAGGATGAAAGGGATGCCTCCAGAAGGCTATGAACCCTTACCTCCTAACTCACCCGATGACAATTTATCGTGAAGAGGTTGAGACCCACTCAGACGTTGGGAGTGTTTCTACTCCTTTGTTAACAAATCCTGAGAGAGATATGGTTATGGTTGAGGAAGGAAACCTTCCTATTGGACCAACTTTACAAGTTCCCATTAAGTCAATCCTTCTCCGTTTGGACTTTTCTTGTAACATTATAGCATAGGATTACCCTTGGTTGTCATCAAGGCCATATACTGAGACCAATATGGAATCCACACAAACAAATTTTAATGATGAGTACATGAATCCTATTTGTCCTTTTGGCATGGTCAATCTGCAACAGACTCATGTTCATTCTCTATGGAGAACTCAATCAGGATGTGACCTTTATGAAAAATTCAATTTTAGTCGACTACCTTTTAACCCTCTTACCTCTACGGGTGCCGAGGGAGGACCGTCTGATCAGACTATTAACCGTCCCATCAAACAAGCAGTAAATCCTACTGCCATGTCATTACAAGTTCAAATCCATACTGAAGTCGTATTTCCTAGTCATATACAAGGTACCTTGACAATTGCTCATACTACACCTCTTCAACCTACAACTCCTTATATCCCACAGAACCTTGTCGTACACCTGTGCGTCATGGAATACAAAAACCTACCACACACATACACTCAACTACGAGACAAATCCCAACAGGGGGGAAACCATCATTTAGCAGACCCATCCCTCTCTTGGGACAACCACCCTTACACATACCCACTGGGGGGAAACCCCCTTTTGTTGGTCAAACCCCAGTTTTTTCCCAATCAATGGTAGGGGGGCAACCTTCTTTCACTAGAAACCCTCCACAATCTTGGGGACCACCCCAAGGAGGTACGTTTCATCAACCATATCAACGAGGATCCTCATACCCCAACCTAAAATATGGAATATTGAATCCCAATACTTCTAGATTACATTCTGGACAACCTTTCCTGGGGGTCTGAATCCCACTTGGGGCCCTCAAGGAAAAAAATCTTATCCTCCCCAAGGGCCAGCTTTTTACCCTCCTCAAGGAAAAAATGTTTACCCCCCTCAAGGGAAAACTGTTTATCCACCTTAATCTAATCAAAATACCTATTCTCCCATGGGCTATACTATTTATCCTCCCTATTTCCAAATGGGTTTCTCTTCTCCTTTCATGAATGTTTCTCAACAGATGAATCCTACCTATGTTGGTCAACAACAATAGTACATGGGAGGGCCTATTGGATACAACTATCCATATCAACTAGTTTACGGACCTACTGGTGTCCCTATACCGCACCAATATCATCCTTGGGTCAATCAAAATATACCATTCCTAGCCACACTAGATCTACTAGATATGTCATGGTTGACATATGATCCCATATTACACTATCCTTTCTGGACAACAATTCCTGCTAAGTTACCTTCCAACATCCCAAAATTTGATGGTAAACGTGGCGAAGACCCTAACAACCACGTTATGAAGTTTCGTCTATGGTGTTCATCAAACTCACTTATGGATGATTCTATCTGGTTACATCTTTTCCAACTCACACTTACGGGTTCAACATCCAAATGGTATATTGAGCTCCAATGCTGTACTTTTCAAGATTTTAACTCCCTTGCCATGGTGTTTCTCACACATTTTAGTTTACCCATCCATTATGAGACTGGTACAGAACTCTTGACCTCCCTTCGTCAAACTAAACCTATACATACCTCTGATCATATTCATGTGTGGAGACGACGATGAAGGTTGATCAAAGCAACCATTCCTGACCAATTGTTGGTTGAATGATTCACTAAATCTATTTTACCTCCAATTGCTCATGACGTTGCCATGGGTGGTGTTTTCACTGAAGATGAACCCATTGCATGAGCCCAATACTTGGACTTGGTTTATTCCCAATCCATTACTCTGTATGAATTGATACTGAATGATCCTTGCACATCAACCGATCCATCAAAACCATCTTCCATAGCTTATTCAGATGGAGTTATTGGTTCCTTCAAAACCCAATCTCCATTACAGTCGGCCAGCTTGACTAATCACTCAGTTCCGACACCCACTATCGGTTCTACTTCACTCTCATCCACCTCCCCCCCCGACTCAAATATCTGATGTGAATGTATTTCAATATGATTCTCCACAAGAATCAAGGCGGAAGAAGAAAATGAAAAATAAACAAAATAAGAAAAATAATCACAATGAAAATCCAAAAACACCAACTCAACCACGTGCTACTAGGAAACAACCACAACATTTTTTCTTTTTTTTGTGTCTCATTTGTGGTGATGATCATTACACACGAGACTGTCATGATCTCAACGAAGTTGAAAAACTTTTTAAGGGAAATTCCCAACCCGTTGTGTTGACACAACCTTTTACTCAACAACATTCCCTGGTTGCACAAGGCCCTGCTCCTCCAACAGGTGGCAATACAAATCAACCTTCTAGTGAAGAAGCTTCATTGAGTTCCCACATTTATATGTTTAATGAGATCGATTTAACCACTCGTACTACAACATATGAAACTCCGGCTAAACTTGATAAAGACAATATCACTAACAATACTACATTGGATTCACCATCCACCACCATTACTCCTCAGGCTGGGCAACTGCAGATTGAGAAACCTATTTTTGACTCTATCTTACATCCTCCCAGAAGAAAAATTTGAAAGTCAACTTTTAATCCTAGCTCATGTGCTTCCCAAAACTACAATATCATTGAAGATTTGGCCCAAGCACCATGTGCTATGTCAGCTCTCGAAGTTCTACAACATTTCCCTAATAAACGTAGAACTCTCTTGGCCACCATCAGAGAAATAGATCTTGAGTCGTCTAATAATATCATGTTTAAAATCGATAATTTCAATTCACGTCACTCTCACCAACTTTCTTTCCACATCGATGTTGTTTTCCACAATCAGCATATTCATCGCATGATCCTGGATGAGGGAGCCTTTACAAGTGTCATGTCATTAGTTTGTCGGAAAGGGTTGAAATCACCTAGTCTTAATCAATCCCCTACTATGTTATGAGCATTCGATGGGTGAGGATTTCACCCTCACGGACTCTTGCAGTCCTTATCTATTCAATTGGGAGGCAAGCCTGTCTCCGTAGATGTTGAGGTAGTCGATGCTCCCCTCGATTACAACATTTTTTTAGGAAGAAGTTGGTTTTATGCCATGACTGTCGCCACTTCATCAGTGTTTTGATGTGTACAATTACCCTATCAAGGAAAAATTGTGACGATCAATTAGTTATATTACTGCACCCCTGACGCTCGCACTCCTGAAACCAACAACATTCCTTTTTTGAGAGATTCCAAGATCACTTATGAAAGTGTAGGAGTAGGTATTTTAAAAGAATCTTCACTGATGGGTACCTTTCCTACACCACTTCCTCCCACTTCGCAATGTATTGCCAGGATAAATATGATCTCGACTATGGCATATCAATCCTATGAATCATATGATCCATGGCTTTTTCCTATTCCTTTGGAATTTGATGCACTAGGTGACACTAGGCCACTTAGTCCTATAGAGGTTGCGTACGATTCCATCCAGTCCACCTCTCCCTCACTAGATGACCAACAACTGTTGGCAACTACCTCTTACTCATTTCCATCTTGGTTGGATTCCCTATCCTCTACTTTTGATTACATCCTACGAATGTTTCCATCGAACGAATCTATTATGGAAATTCTTAGTATCGAAGAGGCACCATGGGATGATAACCACCATAGTTCATCCTTTATTCCTAGTTTGGAGGAAATTGAGGAGGATATACACTCTATCTTTCCTGGCGATGTTGTCAATTCTCCCCAATCTCCAATACTCACCTAGGACACCATCTCCAAGGGGAATTTTTTCAACATCTCTTCTACGATTTCTATCTACATCTCGATCAAAGAGGGTATTGTGGAAAACATTCATCTAGGTACAAATTGTTCACCTAAGGAAGTGGAAATTTATACTGCTTTGTTCAAAGAATTTCATGACATTTTCTCTTGGAGTTACAAAGAAATGCTAGGGATCAATTCATCAATCATTGAGCATGAGATAAAAACTTACCAAAGCATTAAACCTGTATGACAAAAACTTCTCCTGGTTCATCCTAAACAAACCGCGACCATTAAGGTAGAAGTTGAAAACATGTTTGAAGTATGGTTTTATTTATCCTGTCCCTTTGAACGAATGGGTTTCTAACATCATTCTGGTCACTAAGAAACAAGGGACCATTTATGTTTGCATCGATTATAGGGATCTTAATAAGGCTTCTCCCAAAGACAATTACCCTACACCTTTCATCGACCAAATTATCAATAATTGCACTGGCAACGTCATTTTTTCATTCATGGATGGTTTTTCGGGATACAACTAGACTGACATTCTATCGGATGATCAACATAAAATATCCTTCATCTGAACTTGGGGGACGTTTTCTTATCAGGAACTATCTTTTGGTCTTAAAAATGTTGGAGCTACCTTCCAGCGGCCCATGTCGTACGATTTCCATGACATCAAACATATTGTGGAACCCTACCTCGATGACTAACATTCTCATTTGTCTCATCGATGAGACCATCTTGGTCACCTACGAGCCATTTTTCTTTGATTTCAGTTTTACCACATCCATTTGAACCCTCACAAATGCATGTTCGTTGTTGAATCAAATCGACTCCTTGGATTCAGTATCTCCAAATATGGGATTGGGGTGGATCCCTTAAAAGTTAAATCTATTCTCTCTTTACCCCTCCCAACAATCTGACCCAACTAAAAAGTTTGCAAGGGAAGAAAAACTTTCTTCGTTGTTTCATTTGTAATTATGCCAAACTAACTAAAGGATTTATGAGATTGTTGTAGAAAGACCTTCCTTTCATCTGGGATGACACTGCTAAACTCTCTTTCAATGCCCTTAATCATGCATTAACAAACACAGCTCTTTTGCACCAACCAGATTATGCGAAAGATTACATCATTTATTTGACTACCTCTACCACCACTATTGATATGGTGTTAGTTCGAGACGATAATAATGGTGATGAACATGTGATCTGAGTAAGAGTCTATCCGGTCTCGAGCTCCGATATTCGCATGTTGAAAAGTTGGCTCCAGATGCAGTTATTGCCATGTAGAGATTCTACCATTACATCTTGTTATGCACTGCCACGGTCATTGTGGACTTGAACCCCATGTACCATATCTTAACTTGTCAAGTCCTTAGAGGAAAATATTCCAAATGGATCATTATTCTCCAAGAATTCAATCTTGATTTTTCCAAATCGAAAGATAAAAAATCGTTGGTCTTTGCAAAATCAATATGCGAGCTTCCCTATATTGATGAAGATACTAAGCCCAATGATTCTCTTCCTGATGAATCCATGTTCCTTATTGGTACGTATGAACCTTGGTATAGAGATATTATTCTCTATCTCCAAACCCAATGTTTTCAGCCAAACATCTCACGTGACGAACGTTGTCGTATCTGACACCATTCTAAATGCTACCTCATCATCGACAACACTTTGTACAGCCATGGAATTGATACTATCCTATGACATTGTTTAACCCATGATAGGGATGAACGAGTTTTAAATGACTGTCACGTTGGAGCTTGTGGTGGTCATCTTTCTGGGATGGATGGAGTCGAGAAAATCTTACATGCTGATTATTTTTGGCCTTCTATATTCAAATATTGTATTAAGGCCGTCAAAATATGCCCACCATGTCAAATCTTTCAGAAGAAAGCACGTACCCACCCTGCTCCACTGCATCCCATTGTTTCCATCGGCCCCTTTGAAAAATGAGGCATCTATTTTATGCAATGTAAGCCCACCTCAGCCGGGGGGGACAATTATATCATCATTGTCATCGATTACTTCACTAAATGGGCTGAGGCTATGCCTACATTTATTAACAATGTATGTATTGCAACCCTCTTTGTTTTTAACCACATCATAACTCAATTTGGTGTCACGCAAGATATTGTAACTGATCATGGCTCACAGTTTCAGAACCAGATGATGAATGATTTTCACATCAAGTTGGGTTTTCGCCATGAAAACGCATCCCCATACTATCCTCAGGAAAATAAGCAATTTGAAGCCATCAACAAAGTCCTAAAGAACATGCTCCAATGCATGGTGGGAACAAAAAAAACCACTTGGCACTTGCAACTTTTCTCTACAATCTTGGCCTATCGCACTTCGGTAAAATTGCAACTAGATTCACACCATTCCAGTTGGTATACGATATAGAAGTGGTGTTACCAATAAAATGTGAGATCCCTTCATTGAAACTTACCATGGAACTCCTACCTCACACTTCTTTTGAAGATGAACTTCCTATATTTAACCAAGTTGGATGAAACACATCGTGATGTTGCGCTCATTAATGAGACGTATCAAAAACAAATGAAAAGTCAATATGAAAAATCTGTTCAACCTTGTTCTTTTGCAGAAGGGGATTTGGTCCTAGTCTATGATGAAGCTCATCATAAGCTTGGGACAGAAAAGTTAGAACCTCTGTGGCACGGGCATTATATCATAAAACATGTGCTACAGAGAGGCACCTACATGTTAGTTGATTACGATGGAATATCTCTCGGTGAGCCCCAAAATGGGATTTACCTCAAGAAGTACTGTGCATATAATATCTAGCATGTGTGATTTGTACATTATTGTACTATATACTTTTGAATTGGTGTGTTTTTTTCTCTTGCATGCACACATTTTGTCTTATCTTCTTATACTTTGTTTTGTGATTGCATGTGTATATGGCATCTCCCTTTCCCATATTTTTTGGGTTTGTAGATGGCGCTAGTCGACGCACCCAGAACATTGCTTCTGTAGCTTGGGTCATCTACCACTCTAGTGAGTTGGTGAGTTTAGAAGGAATTTTCCTCAGATACACACCCAATAACATGGAAGAATATCATGTCTTCATCAAAATCTTAACCGAAGCCTCCTCTCTAGGTATAACTCATTTGATTATTAACCTAGACTCTCAACTCACGGTATGTCAACTTAATCAGGAGTACACATTTTGCAACCCGGTCTTACTACGTCTCCACCTAAGGGTTCGCCATCTTTAAAAATTGTTTAAATTTCTCGGTATCTTGCGCATACCTAAAACATTTTTTTTTAAATACATGAATCATATGTACAAAAAAAAAATCACATAAGATAAATTACAACATCGATAGGCACTACAAAACTCATATATATATATATATATGTGTGTGTGTGTGTGTGTGTGTGTGTGTGTGTGTGTGCAATAGAAAAACTTTGTTTGGAAACACATCGTCAAAAGGTACATAACATGGAAAAACGTTTGGGCATTCATGCCCATAACATTCTCATAAAGACTACAAAATCAACTGAGGATCCTAATCATCCTCCTGTATCATGTTGTTCTTTGTATAGCACACTACTTCTCATGCCACTCGACGAAGAAAATGGTTGAGATTCTTGGGAACCCCAACCATATATCACTGCAAGTGGAGAGACACATCTCTCCTTCTGAGTGGTGGGATACCCATGGTCAAACCTCAGAGGTTCCTCTCTACCTCTTGAATTTCTCTCACTACAACATCATGCTCAACTACTACCTATGTGTCTCCATGATGCCCCAATGTCGGCATATCCACCGGACGTGATGCACCTCTGTCTGCATGATGAAGCAAA
>JASDQU010105464.1:136674-152167 GCA_032191745.1 Picea mariana | reverse complement strand
CAAGTTTTTAAAATCAGAACTGGATGCATATAAGCAGTAACTGGCCAGATCCAAAGAAGCATATGAAAAGGAACTCACTTCGTACACCTTAAGCCGTATTGCAACCCTGGAAGAACAAACTACAGAAAGCGCATGCAAAGAATATATGTGCTGCCAGTGTGGAGATATTTACTTTCAGGCAGGGTATAAGGTGGTTCAAGTTCCAGTACCAGGAGCAGTCCCTCCTCCTTCCCCTTTTGAAGTCAAGACTGAACCTGTTGTAACACAAGAACCAACAGGTTCCATCAAGCTCAAAACTGAACCTGCTGCAACACAAGAACCAGCAGGCCCTTCCAGGATCAAGACTGCACCTTGCATTGCAGCAAGGGAAGTCCCTACTGCTGTCAACAAGGCTATGGAAACAGTGCCCATCAAAGAAGTCACACCTCCCAATCAAACCAATCTCTCCACTTCCAGAGAACAATCTACTCAAACCATGCCTAATCCCACTACTTCCCACGCTGAAACTCAGACTTCCCAGTTATGGGATGAGCAGGCAGAGATACAGAAATGGAAGAAGGAGTATGCTGAAACACAGGCCCAACATCTGCAAGTGCACAAACAGATCTGGATGAATCACACCTTCTCAAATTGGGAAGAATTGGACCTGACACGCCAGGAAGTTCGAGAACTCAAGAAGAAGAACAGAGATTTAAAAGGTAGACTGGTCCTGATCTTTGATATGATGCAAACACTAATGGCCACAAGGAAACCATCTTGTAACTATTCTTTATTTATCTTGGAGAGACTCACATGGTTCCAAATTAAATCAATTATAGAAGGAAAATCCCATGAAGTAATACAACCAACATATTTTGTCAAGACTTTCTTAGCTGCCTCCACCAGGGATCAACACCTCTTATGTGAAGTATACTTCCATAATGAGGCTATTCCCGAAAACAGGCTTCTCAATATAAATCCTCTTGTTGGAGATGTTCAACTTCGAGCATTCACTTCTTTTCTTCATAATCAAATTTTATGGCAGAGCGACTTTTTGGCTGCCAAGCACAATGAGGACAATAAACTCCTCTGGATTAGACCCAAACCAGAGAGGGCAGCCAGATTCATTTCAGAATATTATGAGGTCTTAAAGAAACCAGGGGTGACTGAGCATGTCCAACAACTATAGTCAGTAGTGCTCCAAGAATGTCAACACAACATCAGTGCCATAGAGATTCCTGCCCTCTAGGCCAACAACCTGTTTTGGCAACAATCCATAGAAAAGAGACAACAACACAATCCTTTTGGTCTGTCCAACTTAGAGGCAACAATTTCAAGGGTACCCAGCTACATCCAGTGTGTTCGACATTGCGCTAAAAACTGGATAGGATACAAATTTTACTTCCCCCTCCTCTGGCTGCCAATAGAAAGATATCAAGTCAGTTATAAGATGCCTAAAAAGGTAGAAACAGTAGTGTGGCAAAGATTGCAGGAAGTGCAAGGGTTCAAAATGCCAACAGACAGTACCGCCCGGAGTTACAGCTTGAGTAATTTACACGATCGGAGCCGGTATCGAGACTCTGATTCAGAGTGAGTTGCCTGAGGACATGCAACACCTTGAGCTGGGGGGGATGTTAGGACCACACTATGCACCTTTTTGCCTATACTTTTTGCCATTATTATACCCTTGATCACCTATATTTGAACCTATACTATCACCTTGTCTGATCATCTCAAAGGTATACAACATCCTTTCTCATTACTATATGCCTAATCTGTTTTGCATAATATTTTACATCACTTTTGTACTTAACCATTGATTAGAAATGCATAAGTGTCCAAAACCGCAGATTTGCATTCAAGGCCTATTGCTGAAACATGGAGCTGCTACACAGTCCGAGGTCGCTGATGCTGAAACATGGAGCTGCTACACAGTCCGAGGCCGCAGATGTTGAAACACGGAGCAGCTACACAGTCCGAGGTCGCAAGATGATGAAACACGGAGCTATTACACAGACCAGAGTTGCAGATGCTGAAACACAGAATAAACTTCCAGAACCGACGATGCTGAAACACAAGGAAGCCACCACAGTCAGTAGGCAACACAGTCAGAGTGCAATTCACGTGGCTGAAACAACCCGTGAATTGCGATGCTGAAACAACATCAGCAACGATGAGAAGAAGCTGTTACACCAGCCGTAACAACAATACCTCGTTCAGTTCCTGCAATAACATTCGGTTGCGTAAGACTAGGACATCCTATGTTGATTTAGAAAGAAGATCCAATCTAGGATAGGATGGAGATGCATTGTAATGATTGTATCGAAGGGATTTCCTCTTTAAATCAGAGGAAATCACCATTCGAAGTATCGAAGTTTTGATGTATTGAAGCAACTCCAGAGAAGCAAGACGTGTTCTATTCTTTCAATTTGTAATGTGATATTTCAACAGATAAATATAAGACTGCTTTGATTATTCGTCTCTAAGGTTTCCCGTTTCAGGGGAATCTTGTGAGAAGGGAGGGCCCACCTTCATCACAAGATTCACCCATTAGTTAGAAGTGTGTTAGTATAATTTCTGTTCATGCTTTGTTTAACTGTCGTTTTCTGAAACACTGCTTTAATGAATTTCTCTTTGCTGAACGCTACTGACCCTATCTTAGTTTATTGAATGGAAATTGTAATTCTTTTTATCAGCAATCTTGTGTGATGATTTTATGCTAGCAGAGATTTGATTAAAGGTTCCTGCTTAGAAAGAAAGGAATCAGAACATCATACCCTCTGTAGGATTCGTTTACTGCTGCAAGTGTGCTAGCCAGAGGTTTGGTTAAAGGGTTCCTACTCAGACAGGAAGGAATCACAACACCTTGTCCTCTGTAGATTTCATTTCCTTCAGCAAGTGTGCTAGCCAGAGATTTGGTTAAAGGGTTCCTACTTAGACAGGAAGGAACCACAACACCTTGTCCTCTGTAGATTTCATTTACCTCTACAAGTATGTTAGCCAGGGGTAGGGTTAAGGGTTCCTACTCAGAAAGGAAAGAACCAAAACACCCTGTTCTCTGTAGACTTTCATTAATGCTAGCCAGAAACTGGGTTAGTGATCCCTGCTCAGAAAGGAAGGGATCAGACTGCTCTGTTCTCTATAAACCTCAACCTCACAAGTGTGCTAAACAGAAGTAAGGCTCAAGGCTCCTACTTAAAAAGAAAGGAACTAGGTGGCTTTGTTTTCTGTTAGATAGAGTTAATTGTTTTCTGCATAATTGTTTTCATGAAAGAGTGTTAATGCTGAAGCCTCTATTGAGAGTAAGGGTCCTATTCTCGGATTGCAGAATAGTTGTTCTTTCCCATTGCAAGTATTAATTCAAATGTAATCCAGGATTCTTAGATTGATTTTTAAAGGTTTGCAGTAGGGAAGTTACTTTCCTGTGATTCAATACAGAACTTCAGTTTATTTGAGAAAATGAGATTAGTATAAGTTTCTTTACTACAACACTGAGCTGCTTTTGGAATTGAGCATATATAGTGCGTGGTTATCTTTGAAATAAAAGACTTCCTTGGGTTGATAATTTATGTTTCACTTGGTTGTTTGAAATCAATTAAGCAATTATAGTGACCAACACCCTCCATCTTCAGGAAACTTTCTATTTGTTTGTCATCCTTGAAAAATTTCTAGTACTTATTGTTATCAGGCACTGTTGGTCTATTCTTGACCTCAATCTCATATCTTTTGTTAGGCAATATTGGAATTTTGAAAACTGAGGCTGAAGTAGCTAGGGCATCAACACTCTGATTCTTCCCCCTTGGAATGAATGAAAGATTATACTCAGGAAATTATTCAAGAATACCAAGCACTATATTCCTATAGGTTCTTAATCTGGGATTCTTTGCTTGATATATACCATTTATCTTATTTATAATCATCTCAGAATCTCCATGTACAGTTATCCTCCTAGCACCCATTTCTTTCAAAGTTTTCAATCCCAACACTACTGCCTCATATTCAACCATGTTATTTGTGCAATCAAAATCAATATTATAAGAACAAAGTTTGGTACTTGATTTAGGGGGATTAATCCACACACCAACCCCTGCTCCTTCTCTGCTGACAACTCCATCAAATCTCATATTCCACATTTATTTTTCTACTTTGTTTTAATGATCTAAAAATTTTTCTATTTGTTGATCAGGCTTGTCTTTGGTAGTCTTATTAGTCTCCGACACCTTCTCTTCAAAACTTGAATCATTAAAGAAAATGGAAGAACCACTCTCAGACTCCACAAAGTAAATGGGATGGTTGTTTGGATGGGCTTGGTTACTAACCATGTATTTAAGAAAAACCTCCCTGTACAACCTCCTATATTGACCAAAAACAAGGATAGTGACATATGACATATCAATTTGAAGATTCCCTTTCAACTTTTCAGCCTATGACCTAGATAACAACATACCAAATTTAGGAGGTATATCAACAACTACCACATCCATGACCATATGTTTTGCTGGAATTTGAGACAAAGATACCACCAGGTATTTGATTAGGCCCAAGCACTTCACCTTCCTTGAATCAAATGCGAAAAGATCTTTGCAAGGCCTTGTAATGTCCAGGCCCAATTTTTCCATGACTACCTTGGGAATCAGATTGTGGGAAGCTCTTGAATCCAACATCGCATTGTGAAGAGTCATATCATGAATCTTCATACTGACATAGAAAGGAGGGACCTCATCAACCTCACTAATCTCTTATACATGTAGGCCAAACAAGATGGCATGATGATCATCTTGTATATTCAAAGTATTAGAAGTTTCTTCCATCTTGAGCATCTTAATAATCTGATTTATATATTCACTATTCTTTATCAGCTCATTGAATGGAATGAAGATTTTAATTTTGGCCATCTCACTTTCAAATTTAAAGGAAGAAGAGGTTTTTTCTACCTCTTTGATGATCGTCTCCTTTCTTGTTTCAGGTAATTTCTTTGAAGGTTCCTCCTTTTTCTTTCCTTTCTCCACAACATCCTTTGCAATAGAGTCCTTCTTAGGATGACTTGAAGAATGTGCGTTATTTTGAGATTCTCTAGTAGGATTTCCCTTTGGAGGATTTGTAGGCACCTTTTTGTTTCGAAGATTATATTATTTCTGGAATTTCATGATGGCATTATGTAGCCCTCTCTAGTAATATTCCTATTCCAATGACAACCTTTCATCATTCTCCTGCATGAAGATTTCATTTGCATCCATGAACTAGTCATGTTCTTCTTTAGTAAAACAAACCTCAATTTCATTACCATCACAGCAATGCATGTCGTATTCAAAAGTACCATCAAAATTTTCATTTACATAATTATTTTGAAAATGAGGTCTTATTTGTTTATCACCTTGGTTCCTCTGATCCCTTTGTCTATTTTGTGGAACTGTTGGTCTTCTTTGGTTTCTGGGTGCAACATCAGCCTGTTCTCTGGTGTTAGGATTATTATCTAAAGACATCCTCTCCATGAGTTTCTCCATGGTCTTCATCATCAACTCAAACCTCTCTTCTAATGACTGTGAGGTTGAAGGTTGTGCTTTAGCTTGAACCTTGTTCATGTCCCTATCAGAATTATATTTGATCTTTCCTGAAGCCATTAGATTTACTTCAACTTCTATTGCATCACTCATCATATAATCTAGTGAAGTGGATCTTCTTTTCCTTAACAACAAATAAAAATCACTTTCAAAGGAATCAACATATCTTAGTTGAGGAACCTTGGGAGGATGTTTTACTTCAGTAGGAATTGAGTTGTAAACTTTGATAAATCTAGCTGAAAATTTGTGTACTGTTTCATTAGGTGACCTTCTCATGTTGTTATATTGGGTTAGCAACTGAAGGGGGTTCTTATTGTCACCCCAATTTTCAAGAAATATTGTTTCAAAGACTTCAAAATTTTGGATACTTGCTGCTGGGAGAGTTTTGAACCATTTTTTGACTTATCCTACAAGACTTTGTGCAAACATCCTCTTTTTTGCATCTTCAAAATCTACTTCTTCTAGGTCTATAAAATCATTGAACTAGTCTAAATGTTTTTAGGCTGACACATTGCCTTCAACATCATACAATTTAATCCTCTGACAATATTCTTGGGGAAAATCATGTAACTGAGCAGGTAGAACAAGAAGGGAAAACCTAGCTTCCATGGTTGCGGTAAGAAATTGAAGTGGATGTTGGTTCTGAGTAGGAATAAAAAGTGGTTTAGTAGAGGAAAATAAAATTAAATATTGGAACCTATTCTTGTCAAATATGATCTCGTTCAAACAAGACTCATATTTAGTTCTAAACAGAGTTTTCTCAAATTTCAGATCAAAATTGAGGTCTTAAATGCTTGTCACTCCATCTTTGGGCAAGGATAGATATCTATCTAGACAAAAAACCAGGCTTATTGGATTTTATTTTATTTTTTGTACAATTTTCTTAGGGTCAGACACATGGATTACTGCTTCTGGGTCTAGGTTTCTCCCAATATGAATTCTCTTGGGAGCCAGGATTTCTAGCTCAAACTACTTTATGCTATTGGTATCTTTATAATGGAGTATCCAGGGAGATTTAGTCTCATTCAATAAGTTGTTTGATTCACTGTCACCCTCATAAATCAAATCTGAAGATTTAAGTCATTATTTTCACAGGAAAGATTTCACTTTCGATCCCCGTCAGCAACGCTAGAATGTTAACACTCTGCAAATTTGTTCGGCAGATTAAAAAAACGATAGAGGTAACCTACAAACCAACTTTAGAGCTAGGTACTAGCCTTCTTAGCTCAAAGAGGGCTCTCTCCTGTCACTTGGTATTTCTTTGACAATCAATGGCTAGGTTTTGTTGTTTCAGAGGGTTTTTTATAATTTTGCTGGAAAAGAAGGGGAGGGACACTTGGGGATATGGAGTCAAGATTATGACAATGAATGGAAGCACTGACTAGTCAGTAAAACTATCCAGAAGATAAAGGCTAAATGAGGTGATAAATATGGGTTATAATTTGTAAATTTGAAGAGTGTAAGAAGAAATGAAAACATATAACTACATCAGAGCATTAAATAAATGAATTTTGAATTAGTTAGGAAGAACTTAACACAGTTTAAATTGCTTCAGCCGAGAGCATCACAAGATGAATTATGGGCCTTTAATTATCCAATTTAAACAGAAGACAGTGAAAATGAAATCAGAAATACAGGAAATACATACAAAGAGAGGAGACAAAACATAGATCACCATCATTAGAATCTTCTCATGGAAATTTCAAGACTTTTGCATGTGTATTTAATTCAGCTTCAAAAAATTACATTCAAGTTCTAAATAGCTAAAATTGACTTCTTCCAACTCTTAATACATTTGAAACTCCTAATATTTATACAAGTTGAGTTCCTTCAGTTTAAAACCGATTACAATGATTTGAAAATGAAACGTTTCAGTTCTTGAACTGATTACAATAATTACAAGGGACAATTTTGATTTTGGAATAGATTACAATGATTAGCAAGAAAAGGTTTGGTGATCCAGATTCTGACTCCTCTGAAGCATCAATTCCATACTTTGCCAATTATTCTGCTCTATTCTTCCACGTGATCTGTCATATTTAGTGACACCTGGACATCATCGATTGGACCCTAGAAAACTGCACTTTGTCGTACCCATCCATACTATCTCCGTCCATTGAAAGTCAAAAGGGATGTCATAATCTATCACTTCTTTTATCAGGATCTCTAGGTCAATGCAGGAAGCATATGACACGACTGGTAGTCCAAGTTTGACTGATTTGAACTGAGTCATAATCTCAAAGTCTGTAATTAAATGCTCGACTAGGGTAGCTCCTTTTAGATTGTCCTCCAAGGTTTCAAACTTGGAGTGATCCATTCTGCACTAAGTGAGGCGAGCATTGTATTCTTCTTGATCATACAATTTTCCCTTTCCATCCCAAAGTAGTGGGAGGCATTTGATACACAATTCCTCAAACAAATCTTTGAACTCTTGCACACTTTTCTCCATTTGTGTTTCCTTGGTATGTATTGATTTCAAGAGGTTATGTTTAGCAATAACCCTCCTAGCCCAGATAATCAATGTAGTTATGTCTTTAAATCCAATAGTTTGAAGTTTTGTAGTAGGAATGGATTTGAGTAGATTTATGGAATTTTGGTCCCATTCTAATGGCTTCTTTGCTAAAGTCTCATTCACAACAGTACATCTACTTCTAGCTTTGATGGCTAGGTTGTCTTTATCATTGATGAAATTCAAATACACTCTAAAATTGGCAGCTTCAGTAGCTATAGATTCCTAGATGATATTCTTGGCTCCTTGCAATAGACCTTTGCCTCTTAATCTCATCTTCAACTTATCTATCCTTACCTACAATGCTTGATTCTCTCTTTGAAATTGATCCATTCTTTCAACCTTTGCTTGTATCTCCTGCTTCAATTTCTCTATGCTCCCTTTTAGCCCTTTTATTTCTACTTCTTTCAGGCTAACTTGTGACATATCCTGGGCAAGTCCTTCAGTGTTTGGCCCAACTTCTGCAGTAGGAGGAATGAATACAACCGTGTTTATAAATTATGTCTGATCTTGTGACCACCTCACATTTTCTTGTTCTAGATGCAATTCCCTAGCCTTGTATTCCAATGCCTCTTGACGAAGTGTTTCATTTTACTATTCTAGAACAACCAATTATGTTGTTTGTGGATGATCTGTGGAAGACATATTCAATTTATTCTTCAATATTTGAATCAATTTGTCCTTTTCATCCAATGAGGATTTTACCCCTTGAGGGCCTTTAGATTCCATCCTCTTGACCTAGGTATGCCAAACTTTGCTAGATGCTTTTTCTTGCCTCAACTTCCCTTCTAATTTCGTTGCATAAGTTGACAACTTTGAATTCTTTAAGATTAAACTCAAGTAATAAAAATACAACATATCATTGGTATTCCTATGGAATTTGACTTTGTCTAGAGAATTGATGTTGTCATACCTTACCTTGATCTCATATACTTTGTCTTCATCTGCAACTACAATATTAAAGGTCCTTTTCTCAATATCCCTTACTATGAACAGAGAAGATTTATGCTGAGAAATATTTTCCACTTCAGGGACTAAATATCTCATCTCACCCAGAGCTATGTTTCCTTTCTCAGCATATTGTTTTGCCAAATCTTCTTTAGATTGATAAGCTGCCACATATGCTTTATCAAATATGTGTTTGTTGTTGTTAAAGTTTCTTGAGATTCCTTCACTCTGGATTTTTCTTTCCTTTTCAACCTCTACAGTGTTAGTGCCACTTTCCACCATATCTAGATTTACGTGTTCTATGGGCTCTTCCTCCTCCAAATTCACTATCTGTGGAGAATGTGTAATCTTCATCTTCTTAGGAGAAGTCTTTTGATCACTAGTGCCCATGGCCTTTGAACTACTTATCTTGTTGTAAACACTCACCTTGGGGACTTTAACTATCAGTTTGTGAGGAGCTTATTGTGTTTGACTTTGTTGAAGGGTTTCCTCCACTTTTTATGTTTTAATTTGTTGCAGAGTTGCCTCCATATAAGCATAGACTTATAGGTTTTCCATCTTATCAAAACCCTCGACATGTTCATGCTCATAAGGGGCCTATTTGTTCATGAATATTCTCTTGGATATAATTTGATGTGGATAATATCTTATTCCCTGTAGCTGTGCAAAACCAAACTCTTTGAGCTTTGCTTCAATATTAGATAAGCATGATCTAGTTTTGAAAATGAAGGGGCCAATGATAAAAGGGAATTTGAGGTTGGAGGCTTTGTGCAACTTCAGGAAATGCTCTGTCTCATATATAATCCTTTTCTTGATGAATTCAAGGGCGAAGATTCTAGGGGTCATAAAAATTGTCAATAGATAGGGGGATTCATGACAACCATAAACCCGTATTACTATTGAATGCATGAATAGTACCCAATCCCCCACTCTATTTTCTGAATTTGGCTATAGATAACTCCTCATGTCATCCAAAAATCTAGGCAGGTTGGCATTGAAAATCAAACTGTAAACCCTGGACATGAATTTATTGATGAATATGAGAAATGTAATACTATTACATTTAGTTGATACAAATGTTGCTTTAGGAAATTCTCTCTTATTTGTCTCCGGGAAAATATTCAAAAAATAGGTGTAATATCTGAAATGCCTTAGAGAGAAAAAATTCACTAGATGTTTATGGATATTATCAGCTATGAATTGATCAAAATGGATGTGAACTGACAGACCAGACTCTGACTGGAAAAAAACAATAGGAAACCAAGCATGACTTTGACCACACATTTGTCATTATCTAGACCTAAAATTTGACTCAACAGGGAACATACCCATTGGAATTCAATAACCATTATACTCACATTGATTGGAAAATATAGACTCTCTGAAATATGTTCTGGTTTGACAATTGTCTGTAGAAACAAATCTCAGACTTCTGATGGACATTCTCTATATACCCTAATTATATTTTCTTCATTGAAAGATTCAGACGTTGTGGAAAAACACTTTGGTATATTGAGGGAATCTTGAATCGACATACTTTCTATCCTACAAATGACCTTGGATCCTTGTTTATTCATGACGACCTTTTCTTCATGTGAATAATGTTCGGCACACCAACCTATAAATTCGGGAAAAGGGAAAGAGATTTCAATAGGATACAAGACTATGGATGTCTGGACTGATTCAAGGAATGGTATACACCTTCCTACATTATCGGACATGTTTCTTCTGGACACAGAAATGGGTGAAATGGTGATTTCGGTATCAAATACGTTTGAATCTCGGTCTTTTTATATTACTGAAGTTATCATAGGATCCATGGTTGCGATGAAAAATACCTGGGAATGAGAGGAAATGGTGTGCAATTGGTGTATTGTTGAGATGTAGTGGAACGAGGGTGGTCATGCCAACTTTCGAATGGTTCAGTGTTCGAAAAATAATAAAATAACCAAAAATATGCCCTTTTATACTTTTCCAAATTTTGGGAGCATGAGGAAGTGGTTTGGGCCAACCCACTTTTCACCCCAAAATGCACTTGGTGGCACCACGTGGTCCCGACCGAAAACCACTATTTATATTTCGGCCCACTTTTTGAAGTTATCCTCTGTGTAGCTTCTCCCCCTGAAACGATCCTCGACTGTCGATATAGAGAGCTCGTGATCTTCAACATATCAAGTCCCATCACCTTAGCACCCCCACCAGATTTAGCGTCTTCCTGCCAGATTTATCCCATTCCTTAATTTATCAAGATTCCAAACCAATTTAGTGCCTCACTAAGTCCTGAAATCTTGATTTCACACAAACAATTTTAATGGTGATAATAAATGGCAAGCCAGACATGTAATCCATTGAGATGGATTCCCAAGGCTTCTATTGAATAGGAAGAGGGGTGTATAAGCCTTGATTCTTTATGGTTGGATTGGAAATGGCACAAGAAGTGAAAGATATGATATACTTGTTGATGTCCTCTCAAATTTTTGGCCAATAAAAATGTTTCTGAAGAACGACCACAATTTTCTCTATGCCAAAATGTCCTGCCACCCGACTGTAGTGGGCTTCCAAAATCACCTTTGCACTCTCACTTGTAGGAACACAGAGATGGCCTAGGTGTCATAAAAGTACATCAGTGATAGTTGCGCCTGTACCCAAGAGCTAATAGGCGGTGGTGAATTCTGGATCTTGCTGATAAAGTTGGGTCCACTCAGATGCTTCATGTCCATAGGAATGGAGCACAGTGTTGAGTGTAGCCACAAGAGGCCGACTGAGGTAGTCAATGACAGGATTGGAGATACCTATCTTATACTTGATTTTGAGATGGAATTGCTGCAGGTAGGTGGACCACTTCTGATGGGGGTTGTTCTGCAATTTCCCTTGTGTCTGTATGAACTGCATATGATTTTGATTAGTGTGTATGATTGTTTCTTTCCCCAAAATTTAATGTTTCCATTGATGATAGGCTTGTAAAATGGAATACATTTCCTTGTCATAGGTGGGGTATTTCCAGATAGCATCAGAGAGTGTCTCACTATGGTATGCCACCGAATGCCTATGTTGAGTGAGAACTGCACCCACAACATAGTCATATCCATCAGTCTCAATCTTGAATGGTTGTTGCAGACCGCGAAAGGAGAGTACTGGAGATGAGAAAAAATGATGCTTCAGATCATCGAATGTTGATTGTTGCTCCTTCCCCCACATGAACTTGGTCCTACCACCACCCTTAGTCACCTGGATGAGGTCCCATGCAATATGGGAGAATCCCAACATGAACCATTGATAGAATTTGGCTAGTCCCAAAAAACTTCGAAGCTCGGTCAATGTGGTTGTGGTTGTCTAGTCGCAGATGACTTGGATCTTAGCTTGATCAAAATGCACCCCATGCTCATCAACAATGTAGCCCAAGTATTAGACCATGTTCATGCCAAAAGATCATTTTTCCAAGTTGGCATAAAGCTTGTGCTCCCACAGAGTGCTTAGAAACTATCGAATATGCCACATGTGCTCCTCCCACATTTTGCTGAAGATGATGATGTCATCCAAATATGTTGCCACAAAGGAATTGGTGAAGGGTCTCAATACATCATCCATCAACCTCATTAAATTGGTTGGTACATTTGTTACACATAAAAAATACTCACTTTGATAGTGTCGCAAGTGTCGTCATTACAAAGGTCGCAAGTGTTTCACTTTGCTCACAAGTGTTAAAGAAAGCATACTGTCATGATGCCTATGTCGTTCCTATAATGACATGAGGACACTTGAAACACCTCAAACATTTGATTTGGAAGAGGAGAAATGAGTCAGCAGGCTTACAAACCTTTTTCCATCTAAAAGCACCTCAAAAACTGAGTTTTTGGAGGGGAGCGCTCCCCTATACCTCTTCTGGGAGCGTCGAAGCTCCCCCTTACACTGTCTGGGAGCATTATAAAGCTCCTCTGGCCCTTTTGAGGGAGTGCTATAGATTTTGAAAGCACTGGCACCCCCCTAAAGCCTATTAGGGAGCGCTACAACGCTCTGATGGTCCTTTTGAGGGAGCGCTACCTATTCTGGGTAGTAGTTAAGTTGTTGAGATGAATGGGGGAAGGATCCTTTCATTCTTGAAAGGCAATTGGATTCGAATCCCTAGTCCAGCCATGAACTTAGGGAAGATCCTAAACTGAAGGAGGAAAATCCTCAACTTGCCCAAGGATATCTCAAGTGGTTAAAGCCTCTCCAAGGCTATATAAGCAATCTTTCTAATGGTGAAAGAGGACTGGAAAAGGGAGAATCACACCAAACTTATGATCTCATAAGTGGTGTTGGAACGGGGAAGAATTGCTAGCATGAAACCTATGATCTCATAGGAAACACACAATCAGCCAAAGGAGAGTGATCAGTGAAGCTGCTATCATCCAGGTTGTGGGTCTTCCAAGCAAGAGTTAGACAAAGGGGACTTGACGAAGTTGTTGCATTCGCATCTACGATTGTAAGTATTGCTGTCGTTATTCTCATTAATATGACACGCTTGGACTGTTTCTTTCTAGTTTGTGTTTGATATTACATGAACTTATCATTGATAGATAGATCTATTTTCAAACTAACATCAATAGAGTAGGAAGCAGTCGTACTTTGTTTGTCTACAGGACTCATCGAGGAGCGAGAGTTTGGAGCTCGACTCGGAGCGTGCAGGGACAAACGTTGATAAAGAGGTACTTCTATTCTCCTTCCTTCTCATGTATTAGTTTGTATGGATTTGAAAGGAATTCAGTGTCCACGTTAGGCACTTTTTGTCTTAGAGTTTAGGGTCTATCTCTTTGAGGCAATCTACCTGTCCGCAGGGAGGTTTTCCTACAACAGAAACTGGCAACTCCACTGGGGATCGAATTAGAACTTTCTTAGTTTTTTATTTCCTCATAGAACTTGTCTTACTTGATTTTTTTCAGACCTTGTTCACCTCATTTATCTGATTGCACTTGCTGATTGACTCTTTACCCCATCACACTCAGCTTGATTGCAAAAATTCCATTGAAATTTTGGGTTTTTTGGACTTTTTGTGAGCTTTAGGACTCCAGCGCTCCCCTTCCTTGTTAGTGGAGTTCCAGCACTCCCTTGAGCTGCTGAAAAGAGCTTTATAATGCTCTGGTGGCCCTTATACCATAGCACCAACCCTCTTTTGCCCAAAATCTCTTAAAAAATTGCAATTTTTGGAGGTCAAAACCCTGCTTTTTTACTTGCTAAGTTGTTTTGTGATTCAATCATTCTTCCTTTGACCTTTGACATGCTTCATCTTGAGAAGTAAACATCTTTTTTCTCATATTTTATGCCCTTCTTCATTCTTTTTGAGTTTTTGCTGTTGAGAGATTGAAATCGATCCCCTGCTTTCTTCTCTCCTATCCGACTAAGCGGGAACTCTAGTGAAGGACATTTGAAGTCTGTAACTCTTCTCATTTGGTTCTTTGAGGTCATCTGATCCAATCTCTTTCTCCTTCCTGTTGTGTTTTTGGTTTTCTTTCTCTTGTTTGATTGCAAAAGGGTGTGTTGTTTGTGCGAAATATGCGTTTTCTTGTCTGAATCTCCTTGATCTGAAAGGGTAGTTGGCAGGAGAAATTTTGCATTGAATTGATCATCATTCGCATGAAAACGACAAAAGTACATCTTAATGATTAGTTTGCATATTAGTTTGCATTTCTGAAATGTTGTAGCATCATATTGGATTTGATTGAGAACAAAATTGATTGAGGGCATTCCTTATCAAGTGTTTGATAGTGAAAACGACTCTTCCTCTTTCCCTTAAATAGGTATTCATTGAAAAGAAATGATTTCTTATCATATTTCATGCATATTTTTGGGAATTGAGTCATCATTCCATTATTTTCACTTTCGTACACCCTCTGAGTAAACAACAGCCATTAAAATCAACGCTTAACTAAAATTTATCAGACTTTTTACATCTTTGTTAGAAAACCTACATTAGTTTAAGGTGTAGGTATTTGGAATAGGTTGAAAGGATAACTTTCCAAAGCTATCAAACAAACTTAGTATCTTGCGGCAGGGAGAGTCAAATCCAATTGTCATATTAGTCTGCCTGGGATCCCCCTCTCACACAGGGGTTACGCACGAGGTCGCATTCAGGTGAGTTACGGAGGTTATCCCTCTGTGGTTCAACTGTTTGTAGTGGTCGATCGTATATTGGGGGTCACTGGAAGGTATACCCATGATTATGTGTGGGAGCCTTTCGGGTTGATTTCAGACTTGTTATCTTACCCATACGTTTCGACTGGACTGTCGACTGTACCCGCCCAGGGGCTGACTGCGAATTGGTAACCTTAGTGGCCATAATATTTAGGGTCTCACACAAGGTGACGGTGAAGGGAAGTCTCACTGTACCTGGAACAGACGTTGGTCAAACTCACTCGGGCTCCTTGGAGGGTAAATCCACAATTACTGCATGGAAGCTTGCACCAAGGCGTAAGTCCGTTAAGCAGGTCGCCAACGTAACTGATCCACCTGCTCTATC
>JASDQU010105464.1:122572-136574 GCA_032191745.1 Picea mariana | reverse complement strand
AAAAAAAAAATCAAACGATTATGTTTAACTTTCATAAATTAAAAGGTCAACTTTAATATTATATCATATTGTGACAATTTAAATGTAAAAAGAGTAATAACTTTAATATTGAATTGTGTAATGAAGTTTTGTTATCATATAAAAATTTTATGAATAACATGAGACATAACAACATAAGGAAAGTATAAACATAAGAGGAAAGAGAAATAAACTATAGTTTACATGTACAAAGGAATTTAAAAAATTATATTTCATAAATGGAGAGATGGATAATTTCAAAGTTAAAATTTTTAAATAAAATAATGAAATGGAGAGATGGATGATTTCAATGTTAATTTTTTTAAATAATATAATGTTGAGATGGAAAACCCTTTTTACCAATATATCATGTAAATGCACACATTAATTAAAATAAATTAAACCTAAAAATTATAATTATTTTGGTGAAAAACCTAATCATAATATATTCAAAATATATAAATAAAATATAAAAAATATATAAATTAATGAAATATTACAACTAAAATAAACAAATGTAAAAATATTACATCCAATATTACATAAAAATAAACAAATGTAAAAATATTGTTACTAAAAAAAGGCATTTAAATATTTGTATGAAAATACAAATAAAGTAAATTGTAACTAAATTATATATCATATGATCACCACATCTAAATTATTTAAAAAAATCATTAAATTTGTTTTCATAATATGGATATTCTTTGACCCAGACTCGGCTCTGAGCGAGACAATAAAGGAGTTTCTCGGCGCTCAGTTTCTCTCGTATAAATATCTGGAATGAAACCTCCACCAAACTCCACAGGGTTTACTAAACATTCTCTCCGAGGATATGACCCTGCGCGGTGAAACAAGACGGGAGAGAGAAAATCTACACTTCTACCATCTTGTCGTCCAAATAATCTACACAAAAGTCCAAGCAAAATTTTTATTTTAATAATGAATTTTGATAATGTTTTAAATTTCTCTTAAAATTATTGTCAAATTATTATCTGAAAGGATCTGTTTGTTAAAATATTCCATATAAATAAAAAGTCTGAATTTTAATTGAACTTTTCAAGATATCGATCTTTGAGAACCGGGAAAACTTTTAAAGACATCTTTCCATGTCACCAAATTTCAATTAAATATTTTAAATATAGACAATTGATCAAAAAAGACATCTTTCCATGTCACCAAATTTCAATTAAACTTTTTAAAATATAGACAATTGATCAAAACCTTTAGAAACACAAAATTTAAACATGATCAAACTTTGGTAATACTTTAAATTTTTACAAAAATTCAAAAATGATTCCAAGGTTCACAAAATTTAAATATGATAAGAATATTTTAATAATAAGTTAAATTTGTCCAAAATTCAAAACGAAAATCCCATTATAGGGCATCTACAACACGAAAATTCCTTGGATTGTGCAACAGTCTGCTCGCGTAAGCCGAGCATGCGAGAAAGAATCCAAGGAGGAAGGAGATGATAATCACGATATCAAAGAAGGCCGCCTTATGCCAATGATGCTTTACAATGACCTCCACACTCGCCTGGCAAGGTACGCAATCATAGCACGAGAGTACTGTCTTGAAACAACTTACCTGCAAAAGAAACAATTTAGTTTTGACAATTATATAGTAGAATATCCTGTGAGACCTAGATCTGTGTTAAAAAAAACCAAAAAACCAAAAATCAAAAGATATCTATCACAAGCAGTAATGTAGAAATCATTGGTGTTTGCATGAGATGTACGCAGTGGGTGATCACTCTACCTGCGAGCCATATGCCTCCTCCAAGCATGGGATTGTCATATAATAGTCACAAAGTAATATAATAGTCATAAATTAATACATGAATAATTGGATAGTTGCAAGCTCGAAATCGTATGGAATCATCTTTTACCAACCCTGGTGGCGATCTGGTCTCAACTTTTGACTGGAAGAAAATAATGCTTATTGGAAGAAAAAAAACCCTGAAAAAAAAACACTGGAAGACAATAATGCTTATTTGAACAGTTAACCCTGAAAAAAAAACACTGTGCATTGACTGTAATACGGTACGACTGTATCTCATAGGAATCACCACAGGTGTTCGAAATTGGTTGATATTTCGATTAATAATATTAATGCGCCGATCATTAATATAGCTCTTGTTGGTAAGAGATCACATCAACAATACATTACTGTGAAAGGGCGGATACATGGCCTATAAACAATAAATGTTTCTTAAACCTGGCCTATGAAACTGTCGATTGCTAAGAAAAAATTTAAAAAATTAGGTTAATCCGCACTCCGCGACTCTCCGCCCGCCGCAGCTGAAACCTGTCCAAATATGTTCTGTGCATGGGCTGGAGCCGCACTGCTGAGAGTTAGGTTTTAAAAATTCATACCGCAATATTGTGCCAGTGCCAATTAGAAAAACGCCAAAAGCCAGCCAAGCATGGAGCTTTGAAACGCCGACTGTTGAGTTAGGTTTTTATAATTCATACCGCAATATTGTGCCAGATAGAAAAACGCCAAAAGCCAGCCAAGCAGGGAGCTTTGAAACGTCGACTGTTAACGCAGCTTTAAAAGGTCGAATGTTAATCCCTTCACCTTCATAAAAACGTGGCCATTACAATACAATGCTTAAAATTAATGCCTGCTAAATACATGAAACGTGTCAACTTTTAAGTAAAAGAAATTACGGCTGGTTGTTTTATGCGTTTAGACCAGACAAACGCGCTTCACATCCAGCCTGTGTAAGATGAAACCCGTAGAATTAATCTGAGGGAACATGGTAATGAAGCGTTTTATACATATTAATCTTGGTTAATGAGTAACGTGGCATTCAATAGTGAGGAGAGTAATTTTTTAATCATATTAAGTAAATGTAAAAAAGTAAACAAGGAAAACGTACACATTTATAAATGCAAGGAAGTTATGAAATTAAAACTCATTCATTGATTTGGGACAACGATGAAGAATATGCTAGCATCTTTGATTCTTAACCCTAAGATTAGAATTTGTAATTAAAAAGTTGATTAATTCATCAATTCCAATAGGGGGGACACCTATCGACGTAATTAACACAAAAATAAAATGTAAAAAAGTTATTATTTAATTATATTAGCATACCCCTGAATTGGGGAAGGAAAKCCCTAACAAAATGGGTATACATGTTGAAAAAAAAACTAAATTGGAGAAGGGAACATCAAACATAATGGTTATATGTTGGAAAAAAACTACACTGTGTGTTCACTTGTTTTTTTTAAGAATTCGCCCACCTGTGCTCTCACTCGCTAAAATCCCCCATTCACTACTCAATTTCGTTAAAATCCCCCACTAAAAAGTAGATTATGAAAAAGTKCTTTCACCAAACACTATTTTCCTTGTAGTGTCCCTAAMAAAGGTATGTTATTGTTCATCCATAACTGGAGAAGAATAGAAATAATCATAAATGCAATAATGAATAGTGTGAGTGTTTTATTGAAAAAACTTTCTATGGATGGAATTTTTTTATTATAACAATATCCATTGGACAAAGCTACGATCTTAAGAGGAATACAAAAGCTTTGTGATTCTATTTGAGCATAGATTCCATTTTAGTTGCACGAAAAGGATAAATAAGATAATTGGTAAAGTTAGGGATTCATGATAAATCAAGTCAACTTTAGTTTAACAAGGAGAAAAAAATCAGGTTCTACTTTTTTTTTAGAAAGAGAAAAAACCAAAAATTACAAGTGGAAGAAGAGATGCAAGCATATATTTTGATACCTTTCAATAATGAGAAAAAATTAAAGATTGCAAGGTTAGTGGAAGAAGACATGTAGTAATACTATTTTGATAGAAATCCTAACACCTCTTCAATAGTAAGACAATATTAAAGATTAAAAGGCTAGTGGAAGAAGAGATGTAAGAGTATATTTTGATAGGAATCCTTCCACTTCTTCAACCATGAGATAGGTAGAATATGATATGGCAAGTACCAATTTTACAAATTGATTTTGTATAGATGGAATTTTAATGAAGTTTTTAGGTTGGTGATGTATCCTTGATTTGTTCGATAACGTCATCACATGAAGAGATATTTTCAGCTCAGTCAATGATCCACAAGTGTTGTTCTGGACTTTAGTATGTGGATAACCAGAATAGTTTTCACTGCTGCCAATTAACATTATGGCTTGGACCTGTATAATCAAATAATTGACATCATATTCTAATGTAATTTCTGCCAATATCTAAAGTCCCTCTATACCCCATAACCATGTGAAACCCCATAACCATACCTAATCTGCAGGAATATCATCATAGACCTTCACCACTCCACCATAAAGAATGGTCAATTGTGCACAAGATTGCTTGCTCGGAATCGTGGATGCAACAGGTCTAGATTTTAATAAACGAAATTACCATTAACCTCATAGGCTTACATGACCACAAGAATTAGCTGAAAATAAGAACACAACTAATAATTCTACCCATTACAATTGCACACTTGAAACTCGTCACAAACCCAGAATAACCATCCTGATCATCTGACGACGTTCTGTGCTCGGATCCTAGAATGACTGTTATTGGGGATCCAAAATCGAAGTGGTTAGGGAATAAATTAATGGAATTAAAACTACTCCCAACAGAGGAGAGATCCAACCAAGATATAAACTCTGCAATTGCCTGCTTAGCACCTCCATTAACAGTCCTAATCCAAGAAGGTAAACTCTTTTCCTAGTTATAATGCTCTTCAAATGCCAATGCCATTCTTAATTGGGAAGTGAAGTTTCCCTTCTCACATGTATAGTTTCTCAACAAACCATTAGACCTCACAGGTTTCTTATTAACACAATTGTTACTGTTATACTTAGCTTTTGCAGCACTTGCAATAACAACTACATTCCCTCCGAGATGGATCCACTCTTCATTAATTCACCCATCTCCTTCTCCTTTTCGCTCTCAACACCAAGTCAATCCACGGCTACAACAACGCCTTCTACCATCAAATTTATCGAAGTTTTTTAAGTGGTTGTAAATCCTGGAAGCCAAAGTTGGAGACCATTGATGAGATTCAGCCAAATCTTGATGATCCAATGCAATCAAATATTGAACATTCCTGCTATCGTGAATGTTTCCATTCAATCAACATATTTAGTGATCACGCTAAATCTAATTTACCTTGGAGGACATAAATCAACCCTCTATATTGAACTATCAAACACACACCATGGCATGCAAACAACTCACTTTGGTCAAATAAAGTAATAAATATAGTAAAAAATATTATATATTAAAAAGGATTCCAAATAATGGACTGTATTCCTTAACATTTGACACACATCCTACACAATAAGATAACTAAATCAATAAGCATCACTACACATCCTACACAATAAAATAATTAAATCAAATAAGCATGTCATACTTAAACACAATCAACTCAACTTCAAAACCATTTAAAAAAACCATGGAACATAACCTAGAATGCTTACATAATTTTGTATAATAACATAAATATATAATGAAGAAGGGGATGGATTAAAATGTACTTTAGATAATTTACTTTGAAAATGATAGTTTCCAATATCCAGCCTGCTATACAATATTGAATGTTGTTGCAATGGATTATAGGTGGTTGAATCCTAATTACTTTTAGATCCAACGGAGCCTAATTGCTTTTAGATCTAAGGACCTATAATTCACTTTCAACAACATTCAATAATGCATATTGCTCACAAAAAATGATAAGCACATCATTTCTTACATTCACAACAATATCTTCTAAATTACAGATACTGCAAAATGGAAAAACCTTTGAGCAAGGTGTGGCATAACTGACAAGCTCAACGTTTTACATCTTCCCACTTTTCTGTATTTGATTGTTTTTTATACATTATGGCGCTACTGGCCCTCGATCACACAACACTATCTTCACACACTCATTCATCCCTTCCAACAGAAATGGATGGTTCCCCCACAACGACTTTTCCTTTGGCATTTAAATTTCTCGACATGGGCTTCATAGGCCTTAACTCTCCTAGCATTTCTACCACTTGTCTCATCCCTGGCCTCTCCTCTGCCTTGGCAGCGGTGCATTTCAATGTGATTCGAATCGTACCCACAATCTCTGCATTCAATTGCGATTCTATCAATTCATCTCGCAACCCTTCATCCACCATCAAATCCACATGATCACCATAAACATGGGACTTCACCCAAATGACGATGTCCATCCCCTCTATAAAACTGGAATCCATTAATGCCTTCTTTCTCGTTATCAACTCCAACACCGCCACACTATAGCTACAAACACCCATTTTCTTGCTTGCTCTCCTTGTTAGCCCATGTTCTGGAAAGTAAACCACAAACCTATAAACAAACACAACATGCAGAACTTAGTAGAATTCAGATTCATGCAAAAATGACCAGCAAAAAAATGGTTTACCTGGTGCCATGTAACCCAGAGTACTGAAAACAAAATTAGTAGTAGACGACGATCTCATGTCCATGAGTCGGGAAATCCCAAAATCAGAAATGCGGGGTTCCATCTCTGAATCCAACAATATGTTTCTGGGCTTGATATCTCTGTGTATGATGGCAGGACCATAATCATGGTGCAGGTATGAGAGCCCATGAGTCATGCCATTTAACTTGGAGACAGTCGCAGTTCTTGGCCTCTTTACCGATGACATCCAGCATGGAATCAATGAGTTCATCTCCTTCGGTGTAATAGCCCTTGGCCCAGTTGTTACCAGCTCCAGACTAGCAAAAAACAAAGTTGTCAGGCCCGAATATCTGACCGTAAGGGCCTGATATCACGTTGTCCATGGTTCCGGGCTCAAGATCCATGAGAACATCTCGCGGAACAAACCTCCCACAACTCGCCTCATTGTAGTACACATTGACATTGACATTGACATTGTTATCAACGATGCGAGTTATGATGGAGGGTTTGATGATAGCTGTGACTTTGGCAATGATTGATGGTTGTGACTTTGGCGACGACGTGTCATGTATCCATACGCTATGGACAAACAACAAAAATGCGAGAGTGAACTCCCCCTAAAAGAATGCCTTCGACGTAATAATTTGTTAATTACTATTCATCAAGACAAAAACAAAATGTAAAAAAGTTAATATTTAATTATATAATTTTTATTCAAATCATTTTAAATATTTATTATTACAAATAAATAAAGTTTAATATTGAGTATTGAATAATTTTATTTTTGGTGAGTTTTATTTTAATTTAACAAAATATATAATTTTTAATGATGGTTTTTCTAATTTAATGATTTTATTTCTAATAATCTTATTTTTTTAATTTAATAAAAGATTTTATTTTTGATAATCATTATTTTAATTTAATTTAAATAATATTTAATTTTATGTATAAAATTAACATTATATGTTATTAAAAAGCATCTAACCATAACTGATATTGATTTTCTTACTAATATCATAATATCATATAGGCTGAAATCCTCTTTTAATCAGCAATAAAAGACACCTTGAAAAGTATTTGCTTCAGACTAATCCCAAAAAAGTACTAATCCAAAGAGCAACCAAATCATCTCATATATTTTCTTGGATGATGCTAGCACCTAAATCATCTCATATGAAATTCAAAAACTTCTTCAAACTAGATACTAACTACAATTCTTTTGAAACAAGGAAACATATTAATAATTCAATATTTAAAAATATATATCAATAATGAAAATCTACACATTAAAAACTACTTACTTCTGAATGACAAAAACCTCTTTTAACCAACTTTATATTTTGTTCGAAAATCTTAAAAAAGGATTAATCCAAAAAGCAACCAAATCACCTAAAATGAAATTCAAAAACTTCTTCAAACTAATTACTTAAGAAGTAAGAAAACATATTAATAACTTAATACCTAACTATATGAATAATAAAAATCTACCTATTAAAAACTACTAACAAATTATTCAAATTATTCTGAATAGCAAAAATACACAAACAAATTATTCTGAAGAGCAAAAATACACAGATCGATCATATAAAAGAATCAAATACAAACCTCTTTCAACCAACTTATATTAAAAAAAAAAGCCAAGATAATCACGTGACTGAAAGACCAATAGAAAAGGGGAGGGCTTGTTTTGTGATTTTATTATATTCTGGTAATTTTGTGCCAATATTATTTTAAACTGATTTTTAAAACACATGCTATAGTTAATGCGATATTGCCTTCTTGTTTGAAAGCAATAAGACACGTTTTAAAGTTATTAAATGTGCATTAATATAAGTTAATTTAATTGTGTGTAGTTACGATTTTGTAATTTAAGTTTTGAGATGTTTTTGTTCAATGTTGATAATTGTATTTATGTATAAATATAAGAATTTCTGTTGCAATCAGGAGAATTTAATTTGTTAAATTTGATTAGCGATAAGAATTTTTGTTGCAATCAGGAGAATTTAATTTGTTAAATTTGATTAGCGATAGAATTTGGCTTAATTTACCAGAGACGATTCTTTGTGGAGGGACCTATAAGGAGTAATATTGTTACAAACAATATTCAAACTTGCGCCAAACAAATAACAATCTCCACTTTAACAACTTAGACTAGACACCATTGACTAAATCTTGTTATTTTATTTTATGATGAGAATCAACAAATTTATTGGTGTTTAATGGAGACATCTTCTTCCATTACTCATTTTTGCAATTGCAATTTATCATTGGGTGTATAGGTTTTTCTCTTTATTTTGAACTTTTATTTATGTTATTGGGCGAGTGTGCGATGATGGTTTCTCATGACCTATTAATGGCAATAAATATAAAAAACAACAATATGTTGACTTGAAGGAATGATTTGAAGTATTTGCACAACTAATTTGAATATAGTGTAACAAGATGGAATAGAGAATCAAATTAGCTTCCTAAATATATCATTTTTATTTATGGATGTTTTGTATGATTATGTGAAAATATAACTTTTCTACCAACAATATGTTACTTTATTTTGCAAAATATAAGAAATATGTTTGTGTTGTTTACATTTATGTGTTTCTAATTTTGCATTTTTTTTTTTATGTTAATTTTATATTGTTTTTAAATTAAGAAAGTGACATAGCCTTGAAATTATAATTATGAGGTCATGTAGGCGTTTAAGATTAAAATGAAAATGGAGATATGAAAATAAATTTGGAAACTTGAAGCAATCAAGTCAACAAGCATGTAGGTGAATTGTGATGCTTCCATTCAAAAATATTTTAATCTTGAATAGATGACATATGTTAATAAAAAATATAAATAAATTAAAAAATTACACCCACTCCACAAATTTAGTGTTTTAGGATGGTAATTTTATCAATTTTTTTTATGTTGCATTCCATTTTCCATGCTTTTTGGATCATTGGAAAGATCTCACATAGATATACATCTTCATACTATAAATTTTTGACATTCCTACAAAATTGTTTTTTTATTTTATTTTAAAAACAATAAAAAAGGGACTAGCCAACATTTACAACCATTGTTTTTACTCCCAAGACCATCACCAAGGCAATGAGACTCATCCCTAGTGCACATAACCTTGAAATGGAATATATATGAAATTTTAGGATAAACATTCCCTTTGTAAGGCCTTGAGATCCATCCTTAGTGCTTAAAACATAATAATGATGCCCATATTACACTCATGTGCTAAATTTCCCCTTTACAAGGCCTTTATGTATGGTTCAATAGAACTAAAAGTATATTTTCAGCCCTAAGACTTTAGTTTTCATTCTCAGACCATGGTTAGGGCCCTAATGCTAATTGTTACACATAAAAAATACTCACTTTGATAGTGTCGCAAGTGTCGTCATTACAAAGGTTGCAAGTGTCGCATTTTGCTCACAAGTGTCGCAAGTGTCAGGGAAGCATACTGCCATGATGCCTATGTCGTGCCTGTAAACGACATCAGGAGGACACTGGAAACACCTCAAACATTTGATTTGGAAGAGGAGAAATGAGTCAACAGGCGCATGAACCTTTTGCCATCTAAAAACACTTAAAAAACTAAGTTTTTGGAGGGGAACGCTCCCCTATAACTATCTTAGGAGCGATGGCGCCCCCCCATAAGCCATCAGGGGGCATTATAGCGTTGCATCAACCCTTTTGCAGGAGCGCTCCTATCCTCAGGAGTGCTGGTGCTCCCCTATACACTACTAGGGAGCGCTACATCGCTCTGATGGCCTTTTTGAGGGAGCGCTACCTATTCTGGGTAGCAGTGAAGTTGTTGAGATGAATGGGGGAAGAATCCTTTCATTCTTGGAAGGCAGTTGGATTCGAATCCCTAGTCCAGCCATGATCTTAGGGTAGATCCTCAACTGAAGGAAGCAAATCCTCAACTTCCCCAAGGATAACTCAAGTGGTTAAAGCCTCTCCAAGACTATATAAGCAAGCTTTCTAATGGTGAAAGAGGACTGGAAAGGGAGAATCGCACCAAACTTATGATCTTATAAGTGGTGCTGGAACAGAGATATTTTGGAGGCAAGAGACCTATGATCTCATAGGGAGCAATCGGTGAAGATATCATCATTCGGATCATGGATCTTTTGAGCAAGGGGTAGACAAGGAGGACTTGACGAAACTGCTGCAATCCATCTACAACTGTAAGCAATGTTTTGTCCTCATTAATATAATTTTCTTGGCCTGTTTCTTTCTAATTTGTGTTCAATTTCACATGAATTTGTCTCTTTAGTAGATAGACCTATTCCGGACTAATCTTGATAGAGTAGGAAGTGGTCGTACTTTGTTTGTCTACAGGGCTTATCGAAGAGCGAAAGATTGAAGCTCAATTCGGAGCATGCAGGGAAAAACACTGGTAAAAGGTACTTCTTTTCTCCTTCCTCCTCACACACTAGTCCACCTAGATCTAAAAGGAAGTCAGTGACCATGATAAGCACTTGCTGTCTTAGAGTTGAGACTCTAGCTCTTTGAGGAGATCTACCTGTCCGCAAGGAGATTTTCCTTCAATAGAAATTGGCGACTCCACTGGGGAATCGAATCGAAAATTTTGGTTTTGATTTTTCCGCATAGACCTTTCCTTACACTCTAATTGTTTTCAGACCTTGTTCACCCCATTTATCTGATTGGACTTGCTGATTGACTCTTTACCCCATCACACTTAGCCTGATTGTCAAAATTTGATTGAAATTTTGGGTTTTTGGACATTTTTATGAGTTTTTTGAGCCTGGCGCCCCTGTGTCCATGTTAGCAGAGCACCAACACTCCATGGAAGTGTTGGAAAACGTGATATAATTCCCTAGTGTCCCTTACAATAGAGCACCAACCCTTTTTTGCACAAAATCTCTTCAAAAATTGCATTTTTTGGAGGTCCAGACCCTGTTTTTTCACTTGCTGAGCTGCTTTGTGATTCAATGATTCTTCCTTTGACCTTTGACATGCTTCATCCTGAGAAGTAAATAACTCGTTGTTCAGATTGTATGCCCTTCTTCATTATTTTTGAGATTTTACTGTTGAGAGCTTGAAATCAACCCACTGTTTTCTTCTCTCCTATCCGTCTGAGCGGGAACTCCAGTGAAGGACATCTGAAGTCTATGACTCTTCTCACTTGGTTTTTTGAGTTCATTGTTTTTTGAACACCTCATTTTTGTGTGAATTGTTTGATTTTGCTTTGTTATCTTTTGTTTTATGTTTGCTTCTTGCTTCAATCACAACAAGAGGGTGTGTGTTGTGTGTGTGAAATCTGATCATACTTGTCTGAATCTCCTTTATCTGAAAGGGTAGTTGGTAGGAGAAGTCTTTGCATTGGATTAGTCATTATTCGCATACAAACGAAAAAGATACATTTTAGTGCTTGATTTGCATATTAGAGGGAATTTTTGAAAATGTTTTAGCATTGCATTGGATTCGATTGAGAACCAATTGATAGAGGACATTTTATATTAGTGTTTGAAAGTGAAAACGACTCTGTCTCTTTCCCTTAAATAGGCATTCATTGAAAAGAAACGACTGATTATCATCGTTCATGCATCTTTTTGGGAATTGAGTCCTCATTCCATCAGTTTCACTTTCGTGCACCCTTTGAGTAAAGAGAAGCTCTAAAACGAACGCTAATTAAAAACTATCTAGAACATTTTTGTTGTTAGGATCTTCCACCAATAGTAGACTAGGGTTAGCATTTTGGATTAGGATGTGAGTACAACTCTCCAAAGTTTCCAAAACAAACATTAGCATCCTGAGATAGGGAGAGTCAAATCCAATTGTCGTATTGGTTTTTTGGGATCCCCCTCTCACATAGGGGTTACGCACGAGGTCGCATTCGGGTGAATTACGGAGATTATCCCTCTATGGTTCAATTGTTTGTAGTGGTCGGATCGTATATTGGGGGTCACTGGAAGGTATACCCATGATTATGTGTGGGAAGGGTAAATCCACAATTACTGCGTGGAAGCTTGCACCAAGGCGTAAGTCTGTTAAGCAGGTCGCCAACGTAACTGATCCACCCACTCTATCCCCGCCCCTTCCTATTTTGATCTCGCGATGTTGGATTTCATCACCAACTAGTGGTTTCATCGTAGGAAGGTTTGTTTGATTGATTGCTTCTCAGATTCGTAGCATGTGTTGTTCGTTTTACTTAGTGGACCTTAGCTTGAGTCAGTGTTAATGGCATCGAATCCTGGGAATACCAATGCAGGAACCCCTTCTCCTGGGGAACCTTATACCTTTCCTTCGTTTGGAAACTTTGGTTCTCCATATGTTGCCACACTGAGTCTTCCAGGACTCACTATCGGATTACCAATTTGGTTGTTCCCCACTTCGGTGATCCCGAATCCTCCCAATGTTTCAGCTGCACCTAATACTTTAGACGTCGGTACACCACCCACACATCAACCTCACGTCGACTTTTCACCTTCTTCGCCCATTAAGTCTCCTTCCATTTCTCCTTCTTCACCTAGTGAAAGCTCTAAAGAAAGTAGCCAGGTTGATCAGAAGAAGAAGAAATGGAAAGAGAAGAAGAAGAAGAACCCGAAAAGGACAAAGACCCCAACAACATCAGATGTTGGCTCTAAGAAACCAGTTACTGTTAATAGTACTGGGAGTGTTGATGAGGTCAACAAGATTAAAATGAAGAATCCAAAACCCAAATTCCCTTGCAGTCTTTGTAAGCGTGACCACTTTATGAGGGATTGCCTTGGTCTTACCCAGGTCTTAGAAATGTGGTCCTCCATGTCATCGGCCTCTGTCAGTCATGTCGATGATACCCCGTCAACTAGTGATGTTCAGGCTGGTAAGAAGAAGCAAACTGTCAAGTTCCCTTGCATGTTATGTAAAGGTAATCATTAATCTCACCTTTTCCCTCGTATGGACGAGGCTTCTTCTCTTTTGGAAAAACATCAACTTCCAAAAGGTTATCATAAAATTTCCTCCGACCCATCGTTGGTTGATGGACTGGTCAATTTGGTTCCATCCCCGATCAGTCCGGTTGATCAGGTGGTCAATCTAGTTTCCTCCTCGATTGAACCACAAACCCAAGTAGCTGATCCAGTTCCATCATCGATCAGCCTCGCTCTTCATCAAAAGAGTAACACCAAAGTGGTCGATCTATCTTCATCCTCGGTCGATCCCACTCTCCTGTTAGAGAGTGACACCAAAGTGGTCGATCCAGTTTCACCATCGGTCGATCCCATTCCTCCATCGAGGAATGTCAAAGTGATTGATCCAATCCCTTCCTTGGTCAGTCCCACTCTTCCTCTGAAGAGTGCCAAAGTGGTCAATCTGTTTTCATCCTCGGTCGATCCCACTCTCCTGTTAGAAAGTGACACCAAAGTGGTCGATCCATTTCCACTCGTCGACCCCATTCTTCCCTTGGAGAATGAAACTCAAGTGGTTGATTTAGTTCTGTCATCGGTCGATCCCATTCCTCCTTTGACGAGTGCTAAAGTGACTGATCTAGTCCCTTCCTTAGTCAGTCCCACCCTTCATCTGAAGAGTGCCAAAGTGGTTGATCCAGTCCCTTCCTTGGTCAGTCCCACC
>JASDQU010105464.1:74138-118593 GCA_032191745.1 Picea mariana | reverse complement strand
AGAAGGACACTTGAAAAACCTCAAACATTTGATTTGGAAGAGGAGAAATGAGTCAACAGGCTTACAAACCTTTTGCCATCTGAAAGCACCTCAAAAACTGAGTTTTTGGAGGGGAGAACTCCCCTATACCTCTTCTGGGAGCACTGACGCTCCCCCTTACACTGTCTGGGAGCGTTATAAAGCTCCTCTGGCCCTTTTGAGGGAGCGCTATATATTTTGAAAGCACTGGCGCCCCCCTAAAGCCTATTAGGGAGCGCTACAATGCTCTAATGGTCCTTTTGAGGGAGCTCTACCTATTCTAGGAAGTAGTTAAGTTGTTGAGATGAATGGGGGAAGGATCCTTTCATTCTTGGAAGGCAGTTGGATTTGAATCCCTAGTCCAGCCATGACCTAAGGGAAGATCCTCAACTGAAGGAGGAAAATCCTCAACTTCCCCAAGGATATCTCAAGTGGTTAAAGCCTCTCTAAGGCTATATAAGCAAGATTTCTAATGGTGAAAGAGGACTGGAAAAGGGAGAATCACACCAAACTTATGATCTCATAAGTGGTGCTGGAACGGGGAAGAATTGCTAGCATGAAACCTATGATCTCATAGGAAACACACAGTTAGACAAAGGAGAGTGATCAGTAAAGTTGCTATCATCCAGGTCGTGGGTCTTCCGAGCAAGGGTTAGACAAAGGGGACTTGACGAAGCTGTCGCATTCACATCTATGATTGTAAGTACTATTGTTGTTATTCTCATTAATATGACATGCTTGGCCTGTTTCTTTCTAGTTTGTGTCTGATATTACATGAACTTATCATTGATAGATAGATCTGTTTTCAAACTAATATCAATCGAGTAGGAAGCAGTCGTACTTTGTTTGTCTACAGGACTCATCGAGGAGCGAGAGTTCGAAGCTCGACTCGGAGCGTGCAGAGACAAACGTCGATAAAGAGGTACTTCTATTATCCTTCCTTCTCATGTATTAGTTTGTATGGATTTGAAAGGAAGTCAGTGTCCACGTTAAGCACTTTCTGTCTAAGAGTTTAGGGTCTAGCTCTTTGAGGCAATCTACCTGTCCGCAAGGAGGTTTTCCTACAACAACATTGTTTAATCCAAAGGGAATGACTAGCCATTCGTAGAGACCTTCTTTACTTGAAGGTTGTCTTCCATACATCAGTTGGTTCAATGGGAACCTATTGGTAGCCAGACTTTAGGTCAATCTTGTTGAAGAAAGTTTTCCCCTTGAGTTGGTCAAGAAGGTCATCAATTCTGGGAATGGGGTAGCAGTTTCTGACTGTTATTTTTTTTTAAGTCTTTGTAATCAATGTAGAATCGCGAAGTCTCATCCTTCTTCTGCACCAGTACAATCGAGATTCCTGAAGGGGAGGAGATGGGTATGGTGTGCCTATTTTGAAGAAGCTCTCAGATTTGATGCCTGATTTCATCATTCTCCATCAATGATTGCCAATAGACTGGTCCATTAGGTAGAGGTGCGTCAGGGGTCAGATCAATTGAATGATTGACTTAGCAGTGTTTCAATGCCCCTGTTGGTGAGGAGAAGATGTCTGTGTATTCTTCCACGATCCTATCCACTTTATTCTGCTACAAAGAGAGGCATTGTGTAAAGGCCACATATGTGGCGACGACCTTCTTCTTACTGTGAGCACATATCACAAATAAGACAAAATTCCTAGTCTATGAAATGACCTTACTACATTTATTAACAAAGATTAAAGAAATAGCAGTAGGTGGCGCTACCTCTGGGATCTTTAAAATTGTATACCCAAAGTAATAATAACATTGTGGGGTCTAGACTCATACACAACATGATTCCTCCACAAATATGGTTTTCCTCAAAGAAAATCACAAACTTCAAGGGGATAAATATCAAACAGTACCTCATCTTTGAAAGGCTTGATTTCGTAAGGCAGACGACACTGTGGGCTGACACAAAGATCTCATCCTTGGCGAAGCTAGACGAAGGTGTAGAGATGTGGGTGCAGTGTCATTGGTAGATCCATATTCTTGGTGACCTCTGTTGATATTAGGTTATTCTGACTACCTCTGTCGAGAATGAAATGAATCAGAGCCCCCTTGACACACATCTGCAAGTGAAAGAGGCATTCCCGTTCCTATGGTTCTTCTAGTTCGCTTGACCAGAATTTGGTGGTAGTGAAAGTGGAACTGGTTTCAGAATTGATAATCCTATTCCCTCCTTCAGGATTTGACTCAGAATCAGAATCAGCCTCTGACTTGAAAGCATTCAACTCGACCACAAGGGACTTCTTGGAGAAACATTCTTCGGTGTTGTGCCAAGGACTTTTATGGTACTCACACCATTTTCCCGTGTCCTTATTCATATTCTCATTTCCCTTCTTGTGTTGCGGCTTTGACTGCTTGTCCTGAGGGAATCCATATCGACTCGGTCCCTTTCTTTGTGGATTGGGGCTACCTTTTCCCTACTTCGGGTGTGAGGGGTTTGCAGATCCAAACTCTCACATTTTCTGCTTAAATTTTTTCTTGATCTTGACAACGTATCTATAAGCCGTGCCCAATGAGGCGATGTCTAGGAACTCCATTTCTATTTGAATGTATCTATGCAATAAGTCATGGTATTTGAGAACCAAATGGTGCTCAGATTATTTGATACCCAATTTGGTGCATAGGGTATGGAAAATATTGGTGAAATATAGTATTGTCTGGTCCCTTTCTTGATGTAGGGTGGTCCATCTTGTGTATTTCTCCCTGTAGCTTCCAAAATGGTAGTATTGTTATTTAATTGCATCCCGGAAGGAATCCCATGTAGGGGCCACCACAAACATTGTATATTCATCCACGACCCTTTTCTCAGAGTAAGTATCCCACTAGTCTTTAACATGGGGAAAAAACTTAAGGAGTGAAAAAGTTGTCTTTTCCTTATCGAAAAAATTGTGGACCGAAAAATATCCTTCGAGAAGATTCAACCATTTATCTATAGTATGTGCATCTATCATTCCTTCAAATAATGGAATCTCAAAATTTACTTGTACCTTGAAGGGGGTTGCATGGCCACTTGATGACGATGCTTCTCCTGTGGGCAGTCATCGAAGGATCTACGTGAAGTTGTCCATCATTTCGTTCCTTTGTCGCGCGAGGGCTTCCTCGAGCAACATTTATCTTAATAGGATCTCCTGCTCCATCATATTTCTTTATGTCCCCCATGGGTTGTTTTTGGGCTCGACGCGGTCTATATTGTAATGGCTCGATTGGTTCGAGTCCCAACTTCTTGTACCCATATCTTATCAGGTACATGCACGAAGAAAAATAAATGAAGAGCAGACCACTCTGATACCACTGAGATGGATTTAGGAGAGGAACAAACTGATTAATAACACTACTGGGTCTAAACTCATACACAACATGATGCTTCCACAAATATGGTTGTCCTGAAAGAAAATCACAAACTTCAAGGGGAGAAATATCACACAGTACCTCATCTTTGACAGGCTTGATTTTGTAAGGCAAACGCCACTGTGGGTTGACACAAATATCTCTTCCTTGGCGAAGCCAACCAATGGTGTAGGGATGCGGGTGCGGTGTCGTTGGAAGATCCATATGCTTGGAGACCTCTACTAAGATCAAGTTCTTCTGACTACCTCTATCGAGAATGAAATGAAGAAGAGCCCCCTTGACCCACATCTACGAGTGAACGAGGCATTCCCATTCCTATGGTTCTTCTAGTTTTCTTGATCGGATTTTGGTGGTAGTGACAGTGGAACTGGTTTAAGAATCGATAATCCTCTTCCCTCCTTCAGGATTTAACTCAGAATCAGAATCAACCTCTGACTCGAAAGAATTCAACTCGACCATAAGGGACTGTTTGGAGAGACATTCTTTGGTGTTGTGCCAAGGACTTTTATGGTACTCACACCATTTTCCCGTGTTCTTATTCATCTTCTCATTTCCCTTCTTGTGTTGCAGTTTCGACTGTTTGTCCTAAGGGAATCCATATTGAATCGATCCCTTTCTTTGTGGGTTGGGGCTACCTTTTCCCTGCTTCGTGTGTGAGGGGTTTGCAGATCCAAACTCTCACATTTTATGCTTAAATGTTTTCTCGATCTTGACAACGTATCTATAAGCCATGCCCAATGAGGTGATGTCCAGGAACTCCATTTATGTTTGAATGTATCTATGTAAGAAGTCACGGTATTTTAGCACCAGATGGTTCTCAAAGTCTTTGATGCCCAATTTGGTATGTAGTGTATGGAAAATATTAATGAAATATAGTATTGTCTAGTCCCTTTCTTGATGCAGGGTGGTCCATCTTGTGTATTGCTCCTTGTAGCTTCCAAAATGGTAGTATTGTTCTTTAATTGCATCCCGGAAGGAATCCCATGTAGGGGCCACCACAAACATTGTAGGTTCATCCACGACCCTTTACTCAGAGTAAGTATCTCACTAGTCTTTAACATGGGGAACGACCTTAAGGAGTGAAAAAGTTGTCTTTTCCCTATCGAAAAAATTGTGGACCAAAAAATATCCTTCGAGAAGATTCAACCATTTATCTACATCATGTGCATCTATCATTCCTTCAAATAATAGAATCTCAAAATTTACTTGTACCTTGAAGGGGGTTGCATGGCCTCTTGATGAAGATGCTTCTCCTGTGGGCAGTCATCGAAGGATCTGCATGAAGTTGTCCATCATTTCGTTCCTTTGTCGCGCGAGGGCTTCCTCAAGAAAAATTTTAATAGGATCTCCTGCTCCATCATATTTCTTTTCGTCTCCCATGGGTTGTTGTTGGGCTTGACATGGTCTATCTTATAATGGCTCGATTGGTTCGAGTCCCAACTTCTTGTACCCATATCTTATCAAGTACATGCACAAAGAAAAATAAATGAAGAGCATACCACTCTGATACCACTGAGATGGATTTAAGAGAGGAATGAACTGATTAACAGAATGAATACAATAAACATAGAGATATGAAGAATAACACAAATATCTAGTGAACAATATCTTCTATTAAATAATGAAATAGGATGAAACTGTAAAACTCCAAAACTGAAACACTTGCTCGAATGGTGGTAGCTATCTTTGAGAAGAGATGTGTCTTATATGTGCATCCGTCTGAGAAGAATGGATTACAATGAGGCTCCAAAGGAATTTTTGATATTACTCATGAATTCCAAAACCCTATACATCCAAAAACATAACCCTAGAAGGTGAAACACCAAACATCATGTGGGCCCTATGGGTAAGTTGGTGTAATTTGGTACCTCAACTTCCCAGGGTCATAACTTTTGCATACTACCTCCATTTTAGGCACTTGATAGCCCGTTCTAAAGGTCTTTTAGATAAATACACATTCCGCCATCAAACTCTGACTTCGTCTACAGTTTGACTATGGCAAGCCAAAAAAAACAACATTTAGGGCCCCAAAACAGCCTTGGAAGTACAACAAGATGTGTTGACATGAAAAAATACAAAATAAGACAATTGGATTAGGAGAGAGGCCACTTGTATCCACTTATAGGATGTGTGGGGATTCAGACAACCCTATAAGTGTAGAACCCACAATTACAAAGCAATACAAAAGAACATGCTGAACAAAAAATGGACATGAGGAGCCAGTTGGAATAGGTGGGTGGCCACCAATATCCACTTGGATCAATCGGCCCAGATAGCTAAGAAAGAGAAGTATAAATAGAATATTATAGATCTCATTTGGACACACACAACTCACAGCTATAGAAATTTAGTAAGTGCACAAGTTTGGATAGTAGTTGCAGCTGCAACTACTACAACTTGTATTTTCAGTTTTAGGATTGGAATTTCTCTTGGTTATGGTTTGGACTTTCTTCTTGGTATGCTAGCTTTGGAGAGTGATACACTACTTTGATTTTCTATTAGGACCAGGGTTTTCTTCCAGAATTATTCTCTGTCAAGGTTAAGGTTCTTCGAGGTGGCTTCGGCCCATGGTTGGGTGACAATATTGCTATATTGTCTATGGTAAAATGAGCACACCTATTTTATTCTAACATGTTATGGACCCAGACTATCTTCAGAAAGTCTAACTATTGGAAGATAGATTGACAGGATTTGGTCAATTACAATTGTAGTTGCATTCAAAGTTTTTGTTGCAACAATGAAACCATAATCCTCTTGTTAAGGCACCTTAAGTGAAGAGATTGACCTAATTTCTAGATATTCTAGTGTGCCCTAACCTAGCACACCTCCTGGTACTCTCAGCAAGCTAAGACGTCAAGTTTGATTTTTTGGTAAAAGTCAAAGGTTGACCAATTCGAAGCAGTCATGACTTACTCTATGAAGTCAGAAAACAAGTTAGAAGGGAATTCTAACTTCAGAGTATGGAAGACAAGGATTAACCTCATCCTTGCCAAGAATAAAATGTTGGATATCGTGAAAATAAAGATCGTGGAACCATAGTTTTAAGAAGGAAAAGAGAAGGAACCTCATAACATTGCAGTTATGAAGACGTTCAAGGAAAATGACATCAATTCCATGAGTATCATAGTGGATTTTGTAAAATACCACCTGATACACTACATTTATCATCTTTACTCATCTAAGAAGATGTACTATGCCCTAACTAACCTCTTCTTAGTCAAAAACATTGGACAAGTAATGAGTCTGAAGAATGAGCTCTAAGAAATGAACATGAATGATGATGACAACATAACATCATACTTTGTAAGAATCTCTCAATTAAGAGATCAACTCCAAGCTATTGAAGAAATCATTTCAGAAAAGGAACTGGTAAATGTACTACTCAATGGACTTCCAAATACATGGGATGTATTGTCACAAGCATGAACACAAGAAAGGAGTATCCCACATTTGAAGAAATTTGGACTTGTTGTGCACAAGAAGAATCAAGTATTAACACAAAAGAGAAATCCCAAAATAAATACAAAGATCAAGCCTTGTTGATAGGTTCTAGATCCCTTTAATTCAACAGCAGGAACCAAACCCGCCACCGAGGCCCAATTAGACTCTGCAACATTTAATAATGGAATGGTTCTCCATATCTTGCGATCCGACCAATTAATCAATGGGATTTACGTTTTCTTGTGAAGACCTCCCTTTGTTTGGACTTTCTCTTTTTTGTATTTTATCTTAGTTGGGGCCGATATGAGATGTAAGCTGGTATAAATCAACTTGGGAACAAACAAGATTAAGTTTAACTACTGGAGAAGAGGTTGAGCTTGGGATAACTCGCTACTCAAGAATGCAGGAAATAATTCTATACCACAGGCCTAGTACTAATACGTTAACCATGTGAGCATCCAGTTACTGTTTGAGATACTAATTATCAGGAAGAAAACACACATGAGATAAGATAATGGAAAGAAAAATAATTCACCTACTCTAATAATCCATCACATAATAATACAATGATTCATCTTCATCATTAAAGAAAAGAATTGTAAAACATTGCATTAGATAACTTAACAATAGATTTAATAGCTCTTACTCATTACAACATCCATTCATGAGACAATATAGGAAATAGTTCTTCTCCACATCCAATCACACATGAATTTGATGAAAATATAACTTGTCTCTAGTCCATAAGGACTTCTCAATTAAGGGTAGCTCCAAAATAATTATTAACAAACCCGAAAACAGAGTTTATTGCAACAACCATCCACCTCTAACTAATTGGTCAATGCTCTTATTTATAACATAAAATTCAACTAAACATAAAGGCTAAGTGTAGATAAGTAAAACAAAATTTGCCATGTGGTGTTCTATCCTAACAATTTTCTAACAATCATCTTAAGATATCACTTTGAAAGGGTGACTTTTCTCATACTCCAACCAACTGATGAACAACTCCTTGCAGGTGATGGTGTATGGGAACCTGTGTTGTTCCATCAGGGCTGCGTAAACTTCTCTTATTTCTATCACATGCACCCAATACTTCACCAAACTGGTACTTAATTGTTGTAGCATAGCCCAAGCTCTGATCAGATGTTCCATGAATAGTTGCACCTATCCTAGCACTGTGTCGGTCACCTTTTCTAGTCTTTTGGTCCATGAAGAATCTTTCTTGGCATGCGATTCGACTATGTTTCACAAGTCGACAAAGTCGTCGGGCATGCCAAACTCGAGAAGTCTGATATCCTTCATAACCTTGTTGAAATTTGGACCTAGTTTCTCTCGGATTTCTTGACGAAATTACTGAGCCAATTTTTCCCCATAGTCGGAAGCATCTTTCCTGCAATTGAAATCAAAATCATTTAGAGATTGCGTATAGAACAACACTTGGAAAAATATATGTGTAAAATGTAAGCGTGAAGAATCCAGACTGATGCATACCTGTAAATCTTGCTAAACCTGGTTGTTTGATACTTACGTGATATCTGCAACCCTTCGAATTGCCTGCACCGTTTCTGTTAACGTCGTCATTTTTTTCTCTAGTTAGGGTGGGTTACATCCACGCGCCACAACATGAAGCATCAAGTACAAAAAAACATGAGATCCGAAGTCCTGCCAGTGGTCGGTTGGCCTTTGGAGTCAAGAAAGGATGTCAGAGACAAACGTGTGCTGAAAGTACGAGTATGTTCCAAAAGAGTTGGATGCTGTCGTAAGGGAAGTCATTAAGCACCTCAGGTTGAGAAAAGTTGTTCAAACAAAATTCGCATCAGTAAGTGCATCAACCATCATCAGCTCATCATGAAGGCCGGAGAATTAAAAAATTGAGGTGATCGTACCACACACCCTCTACAACTCCTATTGGCTGCATCTCACACTCCCTAGATCATACCCGTCATGCAGATGTGACACAGACAATTTTTTTAGTTTGCTTCAAAACATCCCATTGCCATGAATTCAGTGTTCCCTAACATGTTTTGATTCACTTCCTACTCTGTTATAAATTATGGATGTTCTACATTTGTTCTTCTTACTAGCCGAGCTTATGAACTACTAGTAATTCATCTTGCGATCCCAGTCTGATCAAATTCTTCGCTTTGGGCCCTTCTCAAGTCCCCCATGCATAAGGAAGATAAGCTATCACACCATGGGAACTCCTCAAAACGCAAGACGGGGCTTGCAAGGTAGTCAAAGAACCTAGCTTGAGCCCCAAAATGCCTGGGACTCGTTCTTATTTGCAGCGTGTACTCCCAAGGCTTCAAAGAGAGGTTCCTAGCCTTGTGGGGAAATGATGGTATCGCCCCATGTGGAGGCCGAAGTGGAAGAATTTACATCGGAAGGAAGAAGGTTTGAAACCATGCTTCCTCAACAGTAGATATCCCAGAGGAGAGGAAGGCCAGGAAGAATAAGGAAGTTAGGAAAAACCAAATTTTGATTGAGTCGTGTGCAGGATTAGCCGATGAGGAATTACTTTTGCACGCCATCTGGCTAGATCCTGTCGAAACCTCAAGTCAGGGAAGTGGGAGAAGAGCGAGGATGAAAAATGCCTCAGGTTATAACGTTCGAGATTCGACTCATCAACTGGAACATGCACAACTTTCCATAGCCATTGGGCACTTGTGAATATAACAGAATGCAAAATTGATCCAAATGTATGGTGTGTGGACTGTGTGCATTTTCTTGTCATTTCTGTTTACATGAACAAGTGGATGGAACTGTGAGTTTTACTAGTTTCAATTATTTCTCTTCATTGAAGCTTTTCAAGGTGTGCATCGAGTGAGGAGAGAACATCAAGAGATCAGGAGGAATCTCTCTGTGAGAAACCCCTTGGATCCGAGCTATTAGAATCCCTAAGATGCAAGGAGTGCGTGAGAATTTGAGGCCTACACAAGGCAAAGCTCAAGAAGGATAACACTTCAGAAAGTGTTATCAAGATCCGGGAACGCATTCCCTGGAAGGAACGAAGACCGAGTCTTTGAAGACTTAGAAAATCTTCTAAGTATTAAGTGAGTAAAAGCTCAGGAGGAAGAATGTCATCGAGCATTGGATCACAGNTGAGGCCTACACAAGGCAAAGCTCAAGAAGGATAACACTTCAGAAAGTGTTATCAAGATCCGGGAACGCATTCCCTGGAAGGAACGAAGACCGAGTCTTCGAAGACTTAGAAAATCTTCTAAGTATTAAGTGAGTAAAAGCTCAGGAGGAAGAATGTCATCGAGCATTGGATCACAGTGGAGAATCCCGTGGACCGTCTGATTTGAGGTAGGAATACAGACTTTAACATTGTGTAGATCCAGGAGAGGGGGTCTCGAAGATCTGAATGGACGGTGGGAAACTCTCGAGGAGAGTCGCGAAATACCGCAAGTTGTTGGATCAAGTGGAGTTGCGAATAGGTCAGTGACGGGGAAGAGATCTGACTGTAGATCTGGAGGTTGTTGTGAGTCATTGATCAAGTGCCTCGAGCTTCCAACATTTTGGCATTTTCGGTATTTTGGCAACCGGGGGGGTTCAAAAGATAGAGGAGCGGGACCCTTGCATTGTGATTCCCCGAATCATGAAACCCCGAAAGAGTGAATGCCAAGACCTTTCGGTGGTTCGGTATTTTGGCAACCGGGGGTTTGAAAGATAGAGGAGCGAGACACTTACATCGTGATTCCCCAAATCGTGAAACCCCAAAAGAGTGAACGCCAAGAGTTTTCGGTGGTTCGGTATTTCGGAAACCAAGATTTCCAAGGAGAAGAGATATCCCTTGCACCCAAGTTTTGCGAAACGCAAAAATCCAAAAGAATAGGTGTGGGGACATTTCGACATTTCGGCAACTGGGGATCCCAAAGAGCAGGGATATCCCTTACATTCTGATTTCGGGAAATGCAAAAACCCGAAGGAACAGGTGCTGGGACGTTTCGGCATTTCGGCAACTGGGAGTTTGAAGGACGAAGGGACGAGACACTTGACTTGCAAAATATCGATCCTCGATAAGCATCCTTTTTAGCTTAGCACAAGGTCACGACTCTTGGTCCTGTGCTATGGGAGATCAAGCTTGGCGCTTAGAAGAGCCAAACAAGCATTAGTGAGGGACCTGTGTGTTCATTCGAAGGGTTCCAGTTCGGAACCAGAAGAGCCGTTTCGTCTCCCAAACTAGAAGATCCTGACCGGGAGGTCGCACAGCCCTGAGGAGGGATAGGGGGTCTGCACCAGGTGGTATCAAAGCCTCATTTTTTCGTATGTAGACTTCAGGTGAAGGAGGAAAAGGAGGAGACATAGAACTCAGAGTTGTACTCTATGTGGGACAAGCAGTCAACACAATGCTGCCAAGAAAATGAGAACCACCTTTAGCCAACCGTGTTGTAGAGAGGGAGATAAGAGATCTTCGTGCCTGATTGGAAACAATGGAAGTAGCAGAGAGAAGAGAACCTAACGTTGGAGATGTCAGTGATGCTGAAAGTGAAGAGGTTGAAGTTGAATAAGCTATAGGAGAGGATGCTGCAGAAGAATGGTTGTTGAGAGAAGTTGCCAGATTGGGAGGTAGAGCTAAGATAGAGGTCCCCATGTATGAGGGAAATATAGATGCTGAAGAACTATTGGACTAGATAAGGTCCATGGACAAACACTTCAACTATGAGGATGTCGATGAGGAGAAGAAGGTGAAGAAGGCAATCACCTGGCTAAAAGGGCATGCAACACTGTGGTGGGATGAACTACAGGCTGAGAGGGGAAGCAAAGGCAAACATAGGATAAATAGTTGGGACAGGATGATAGCCAAATTGAAGGCTAAGTTCATAGCCAAAGACTACCAGATCAATTTGTTCAGGAAGATAGAGAACCTGAGACAGAAAGGGATGACAGTCAAGGAGTACACCGAGGAGTTCTACCGGCTGAACATCAGAACTGGACAAAGGGAGAGAGACGAAGAGAAAGTTTTCAGATATATAAATGGCTTGAGATATGAGATCTAGGATGAGCTCAGCATGATGTCAGTCAAGACTGTGGAAGATGCTTATTAGTTTGCGTTGAAGGCAGAGGAGAAGATGGCCAGAAAATAGAACCAACGAAGAAGAGGTAAAAACTCGGTCCCAAGCAAAAGCAAGGGATTTAATCATGACAAAGCACATTAGTCTAAGGATGAGGTTGAGAAACCACACAATCACATAAAATGAGGAGGAAGTTCACGAGGAAGACAGAGTGGTGGAAGAAACTCTTCTAGAGGAAGAGGCAGAGGAGGAGTAAGATGTTATGCCTGTGGAAATATAGGGCACATGTCTTGGGAATGTCCCGAGAAGAAGAAGGAAGGAGGAGAAGATCACATTTCAGAAGAAAGACAAAGAGATGTTGAGGTAGAGGGATCAGAGGATGGAGCATCCCTGATGTTGAGAAAAGTTCTCCTAAAACTAGAGGCAGAAATTGAAAATCCAGTGCAGAGAAACAGTCTCTTCAGGACAACTTGCAAGACTAAGGATAAAGTATGCAAGGTGATCATTGATAGTGGGAGTACTGACAACCTAGTATCCACAAAGATGGTGGAGAAATTGGAGCTGAAGACAACTGCACATCCAAGGCCATACAAAGTCTCATGGCTACAAAAAGGACACCAGGTAACAATTGCTAAACAATGTCTGGTTGAAATTAAAATAGGAGGATATAAAGATGAAATCCTATGTGATGTAATTCCCATCGACGTATGCCACATTTTTTTGGGAAGACGATGGTAGTTTGACAGAAATGTCATTCACGATGGAAGGAAGAATACATATACATTGGAGAAGAATGGTAGGACGCATATGTTGCTGCCAATGGAAGAGAAGAGAGAGAAGGAGGAAGCCAGCACAAGCATAATTCTCATGAGTGGGAAGGAACTCCTGAAAGAGGTCAAGGGAGAAGAGGAGATGCAGTTTGCTGTGGTGAGGAAGCCCAGAGTCATCCTTACGAGTACATCAATGGATGATTTTCCTGAAGAAGTTCAGGAGCTGCTGGATAATTTTGCTGATATAGTGGTGGATGAGCTTCCAAAATCATTGCCACCCATCAGGAGTATCAGTCATCATATCGACTTGATACCAGGAGCAATCCTGCTGAATAAGGCAACGTACAGATTAACACCTCGAGAAAATGAGGAGGTGAAGAACCAAGTCCAAGAATTGCTGGATAAGGGTTTGGTCAGAGAAAGTTTGAGCCCATGCACAGTACCAACTGTGTTAAGCCCAAAGAAAGATGGAGGATAGAGAATGTGCATAGACTCGAGAGCCATCAACAAGATCACCATTAGGTATAGATTTCCTTTGCCGAGAATGGATGATTTAATGGATTTCTTAAGTGGAGAAAATTTCTTTTCTAAGATAGATCTGAAAAGTGGATATCACCAGATTAGGATGAGAGAAGGTGATGAATGGAAAACAAAGTTTAAGACGAATGAAGGTCTGTATGAGTGGTTGGTTATGCCATTTGGCTTAACGAATGCCCCGAGCACTTGTATGAGGTTGATGAATGAAATTCTAAAGGATTTCATTGGCAAGTTTGTGGTTGTATATATGGACGATATACTGATCTTTAGCAGGACTAAGGAGGAGCATTTGAGGCACCTAACACTAGTAATGAGGAGGCTACAGCAGGAGAAGCTACTGATCAATTTGAAGAAGTCCTCTTTTATGAAGACATAACTCATTTATTTTGTTTTCGTGATCTCTTTGAATGAGATAAAGATGGATCTAGAGAAGGTGAAAGCAATCAAAGAATGGTCATCACCAAGGACCATGTTCGAGGTAAGGAGCTTTCATGGTTTAGCAAGTTTTTATAGAAAATTCATTAGAGACTTCAGTGGGATTTGTGCACCCATGATGGATACAATAAAGAAGCGGCACAAGTCTTTTAAATGGATAGAGGAGGCCGAAAAGAGCTTCAATATACTGAAGGAGAAGATAAAATAACGACAAATTTTGGTCTTGCTGAATTTTGAGAAGACATTTCAGGTAAGATGTGATGCAAGTGGAGTTGCAATAGGAGCAGTTCTGAGTCAGGACAATTGACTTGTTGCCTATTTCAGCGAGAAGCTGAATGAGACTAAGAGGAAATACTCCACATATGCCAAGGAGTTCTATGCCATAATTCAAGCATTGAAGAAATGGAGGAATTATCTTGTCCCACAAGAGTTTGTCTTGTACAACGATAACCAAGCTTTACAATTCATAACCCGACAAGAAAAGCTGAACCAGAGGCATGCAAAATGGGTTGAATTTATGCAAAATTTTACATTTTTCATAAAACATATTGTTGGGAATGCTAACAAGGTTGCTGATGCGTTAAGCAGGAGATGTTTGATCATGTAGGAATTCCAGGTGAAGACCTTGGGGTTTGAACACCGTAAGGATATGTATTGTGATGATGCAGATTTCAACAAGGCCTACGAAGCATGTACAAGCCCTGTACTGAGAGATAGAAGTCAATGGATACAGTATATGGTTCAGGAAGGATTGTTGTTCAGAGGAAATCAATTGTGCATACCAAGATGCTCAATGAGGGACAATCTTCTGAAGGAGAAGCATAGTGGAGGATTGGCTGGATATTTCAGCCATGATAAAATGTTTGCACAGTTGAGTAGTTCATATTATTGGCCAAGTATGAGGAAAGAGGTGACAAAATTTGTGAACAGATGTAGGATCTGTCAACATGAAAAGGGGAAAAGACAGAACACTGGATTGTGTCAACCATTGCCAATACCAAGGAGGCCTTGGGATGCAATAAGCATGGATTTTGTGTTGGGATTGCCAAGAACACAAAGAGGATTTGATTCCATATTTGTGGTGGTGGATAGATTCTCAAAGATGGCACATTTCATTCCATTCCAGAAGACCAGTGATGCAACACATGTTGCAAATCTATTTTTTAGAGAAGTTGTAAGACTTCATGGTCTACCCAAGAGCATTGTCTCATACAGAGACACAAAATTTGTTGGTCACTTTTGGAGGAAGTTGTGAAAAAATATGGGGAGAGATTTGTCCTTTAGCTCATATTATCACCCTCAAACAGATGGGTAGACTGAGGTGGTAAATAGAATTTTGGGGAACTTATTGAGAAGTCTGGTTACTGAACACCATAACTAGTGGGATCAGATTCTGCCACAAGCAGAATTTGCATACAATGACTCACCAAACAGGAGCACTAGAAGGATTCCATTCCAAATACTCTATGGAATGCAACCCAGGGGAGTTTTTGAGTTGAGATACTTGGAATAGGGTGAGATCAGAAGCGCTGGAGCAGAGGATTTTGCTGCGGAGATGCAGAAAATCCATAGTCAGATCAAAGAACAATTACAGAGTTCTAACCAGAAATACAAGCACAGAGTTGATCAACATCGCATGGAACTTCAATTTGAAGTGGGAGATCAGGTTTTGGCACATCTCAGAAACGAAAGGTTCCCTAGGGGAACATATAAAAAATTGAAGATGAAGAAGATAGGACCTTGTAAGATCTTGAGGAAGTTTGATGCAAACGCCTATGAGATAGAGCTGCCAGATGGTGTGGGTATTTCACCCATATTCAATGTTTTAAACTTGTACCATTACAGGAAAGATGACACAGAAGGGTATGAAGATCAACGAAAGATTTAGTGGGAGAAACAGATGCATGTGGCAGAAAATCCGCAGATGGAGAAAATTGTTGATCAGAGGATTGGCAAGAAGACCAGAAGGAAAACCTATTTTGAGTATCTGGTCAAATGGGAAGGCCACCAAATCAAAGATGTCAGTTGGGAAACCAAAGATACTATAAAGAAGCAAGGAAAATTAGTAGAGGAGCTCATGGACAGGAGTCCATGAATTTTTGTCAAGGGGAGTATGATGCAGGAGCATCGTTGGCAAGTGCACAGAGGCGGGACCACTCTACAGGTGAGAGTTCTTCCAAAACTTCTGCATGGGTAGTTGCAACTGATTTCAGAATCCACCTCCACTCAATGCCGGAATTAACCTTTGGAGGCATGCTTGAACGGGTGCCGAATTTTACCCTTTAAGGAAAAGTTTTGAAATTGTAAACAGAGCAGGAGTCTCCACTTCAGCTCCGGAATGCGACTGAACTAAGATAACGTAGGATGAATGTTAGAGTAGGAAAGTAGCTAGGGGAAAACCCTAGAATCATTTTAAGTTATGTAGAATTTTGTACACCCAGTGGGGTAGAGTAGTAATAAAGAGGGCTGTAATACAGAGAATGGGAATACAGAGAGAAATTAGCTGTAAGAGAAAAAAACTGCAAGTTAGTAGGAAATCTCAGTGTTTTTGAGTTACTGTAAGTCTAAATGTATTCTATAGCCATTGGGCACTTGTGAATATAACAGAATGGAAAATTGATCCAAATGTATGGTGTGTGGACTGTGTGCATTTTCTTGTCATTTTTGTTTATATGAACAAGTGGATGGAACTGTGAGTTTTACCAGTTTCAGTTATTTCTCTTCATTGAAGCTCTGTAAGGTGTGCATCGAGTGAGGAGAGAAAATCAATAGATTAGGAGGAATCTCTCTGTGAGAAACCCCTTGGATCTGAGCTATCGAAATCCCTAAGACACAAGTAGTGCGTGGGAATTCGAGGCCTACACAAGGCAAAGCTTAGGAGGGATAACACTTCGGAAAGTGTTATCAAGATCCGAGAATGTATTCCCTGGAAGGAACGAAGACCGAGTCTTTGAAGACTTAGAAAATCTTCTAAGTATGAAGTGAGTAAAATCTTAGGAGGAAGAATGACGTCGAGAATTAGATCACAGTGGAGAATCCCACAGACCGTCCAATTTGAGGTAGGAACCCAGACTTTAACACTGTGTAGATCCAGGAGAGGGGGTCTCGAAGATCTGAACGGATGGTGGGAAACTCTCGAGAAGAGTTGCGAAATACTGTAAGTTGTTGGATCAAGTGGAGTTGCAAGGAGGTCAGTGACGAGGAAGAGATCTGATCATAGGTCCAGAGGTTGTTGTGAGCTGTTGATCAAGCGCCTCGAGCTTCCGGCATTTCTGTATTTTTGGTATTTCGGTAACCAAGGGGGCTCGAAAGAAAGAGGAGCGGGACCTTTGCATCGCGATTCCCCGAATCATGAAACCCCGAAAGAGTGAACGCTAAGACTTTTTGGTGGTTCGGTATTTCGACAACTGAGGTTTTGAACGATAGAGGAGCGAGACCCTTGCATCACGATTCCCCGAATCGCGAAACCCCGAAAGAGTGAACGCCAAGACTTTTCAGTGGTTCGGTATTTCAGAAACTGGGATTTCCAAGGAGCAAAGATATCCCTTGCACCCAAGTTTCACGAAACGTGAAAAACCGAAAGAATAGGTGCCAAGACATTTCGGCATTTCGACAACCGGGGATCCCAAAGAGCAGGGATAGCCCCTGCATTCTGATTTCGCGAAACATGAAAACTTGAAGGAACAGGCGTTGGGACGTTTTGGCATTTCGACAACTGGGGGTTCGAAGGGCGAAGGGACAAGACACTTGACTTGAGAAATCCCGATCCCCGATAAGCATCCTTTTTATCTTAGCGCAAGGTCACGACTCTTGGTCGTGTGCTGTGGGAGCTCAATCTTGGCGCTTGGAAGAGCCAAACAAGCATTAGTGAGGGACCTGTGTGTTCGTTCGAAGGGTTCTAGTTTGGAACCAAAAGATCCTTACCTAGAGGTCACGCATCCCTGAGGAGGGATAGGGGGTCTGCACCACAACACCACAAGGTCATGAAGGGAACATAACCTAGCTCAAGAGACAGCTTCGAGAAGCACAATAAATGATCATGCAACTGCATGAAGCACAAATTGTGTCAGAAGAACATCAATGACAACATCTCATGGTGCGCGAAGTGGCTAGGGAGAAAGTCCACGTGTAGAAGAGGCATGATCGATGAACTCTATTTTGTATTCTCAGACGTCACACACAATTTTGATAGTCTTCCTTTTCTGTGAAATTTTTCAATTTCCTAATGTAAACCAAGTTGTTTAGCCCAAAAGGTGTAGATGGTGTCTCTTGTATGTAACCTCACCTCAATGTAAATCTAATATAAAGTCTCGACACTTTGATGAAAGGATACTGGTCGTAGTGGTTGAATTCATCGTTTCTTCTCTTTGTGTGTACATCTACTTTGTTCTTTGCTCAAAATTTTCTTGTAAGTTAGCTCTGATTTTATACTTAGTGGTGCTTCGAGTTACTTTGCATTTTCATTGATATCCTTCTGCGAAAAACCTCCGACGCCGATCGATTTCATCGTACGATGCTAACGTGGTGCCACTTACTCGGGATACATGGCACTGAAGATCGGGAACTTAGCTTGTGGGTATTGGTCGGACTCAGGATTTTGTTCAGGTCATGCACTCTAAGATAAAAATGGGATTTTCGATGCCAAAAGGTATCAGGGATCAGCTATCAGGGAAGCTTTTATTTCTTCATTAACGCTTACTATTTTAGCCTTTTTATGATGCTGAAGAGATTGGTCATCGGTGATATCCTTGTGTAATTCCTGTCATGAAAGAAAAATTCGTATTTGCCGAAACCGATGAGGATCGGCGCTCAACGGCCTTGGTTCTCTTGAGTGATTCTCTTTCATTTTTTTAACTCTTCCCGATGTCAACTTTTGAGCGAATCGGGGAAAATTTATGGCTGTCGATTCTTTAATTAAATGTTAATCTTTCAAGTTATTGGTTTTCTCATGTTCAAGAAAACTTTGAGAGACTTAAATGAAAATAAAAAATAAATATAAGCGAAGGAAACATTTTTTACAATGATATCAAATTAGACAGCGTAAAATATCAAGTGGTACCCAAAAAGTAAAAAATTAACATAGAATTTTTAGGGTGTGTTGAGTTCTCAACAAATGGAGACTTATTGGGTGAAAGCAAAATCTTTGTTCCTCCTTCAGGCTCGGCTGATGCAAAAGCAGGTGGAGAACTTAACTATTTTTTTTTTTATCATAACCTCTTTTACCCTTGTAATTGAAATTCTCCGATTGATTCTTCCAGGTCTTTCTGTGGGGTTTTTAACCTTTATTCCTCCTTCATTTCTTGTAACCCTGACTCATGCTCCATTTGAAAAAAATCTGGTAAATCATTCACTGGCATGGATCCTTCAGTTACCTTTACTTACTTGCTACGATGTTGCTTCACTGCCAACAAGCGTCCATAGCCCCGACGGAGTCACCCCGACATCACAGACCTTGCTCTGGTGCTAGCGAGCATCCATAACCACGATGGAGATATCTTCATACCCTCTCCCACTGTTCACTCCTTTGGTATAGTTAACTTTTATTTTAGTAGAATTCCCTAAGCGAGTGGGAGAGGATGACATCTGTTTATTTTGCAAAGTGAGATGGTTAAGGTGAAACCATTTCTAGATTTGTCTTCGGGGTTCAAGTAGTCCTTTTCAACTTACCAAATTTCCCTTAAGATTTCACCAGACCACCGGGCATATGCTTCTGCATTTCCACAAAGTTGTTCATTTGCACAGGCTAGATAGAGGACCCCTCGAAACAACCGTAGGTTCCTCGATGCTTCTCTTGTTGTATGTGAGAAATGAGTTAGGAACAAAGTTTGCTATGTCTCATGATTTGAATTCAACCATTGTCTTGCTAAACACAACCTTCAAAAGTGTGGAAAAGAAAAAATAAAAAGAAAATAAATGAAAAATCGCAATTGAGCTAGCTGAAACAAAACTTATGAAACACGCACACGAAACATAAATTAAAACTCATTTTTTTTATTTTTTATTTTTAATGGAAATATTGTTTTAGGGCTTGTCCATTTACTGGGAGGGCGTCAGGTTCCCCCCTTAGATTTTGTAACCGATAAGTGGCTGCCCCAATCTTCTCAACCACCTGAAAAAGTTTGAGCCAATGATTCTAAAACTTAGAATGTTTGCCTTCAGGCTCATTTGCTCAGTCCCATTTTAGGACCAAGTCTCCTACTTCAAAGTTCTTCTCTTTAGCCTTATGTTTTTCAAACCATGTTTTAACGATCTATTGATGGGCTATGAATTTTGACTTAGATTTTTCCCTTCTTCTAGCATGAGAAGAGTGTCAATTCTTTGTTGTACGACTGATGAAGGAGGTCCTCTGGAATATTTGGCCAGTTGAAGAGATGGAAGATAAAGCCCGTTTGGGAGAATGGCTTCCTTTTTGTACACTAGAAAGTATGGGGAATTTCCTATAGCTGCCTTGGGTGTGACTCTATCTTCCCATAAAGCATTGTGGAGTAAATTATGCCAATTCCTTTGGTTATCCATAATCATTTTCTTTGATATCCTCACTAGGTTCTTATTAGTTGATTATTCCACTCTATTTCCTTGTGGATAGTAATTTACAGAGTATCTAATTCTGATTCCTTTTTCTAGTGCAAACTCTGTTAATAAGGTGGAAGAAAAATAAGTTGCTTTGTTGAAAACAAGAACAGAAGGGACACTGAACCTTATAATTAGTTGTTGCTCTATGAATTGGATTACCACATTCTCATTTACATGGGTTAGAGGAATAGATTCTACCCATTTCATGAAGTAATCGGTGGCAGTAAGTATGTACTTGTGTTGTTTTGAAGAGCTTAGTGTAATTTCTCCTATGATGTCTAACCCTCATTGCTCAAAAGGCCTAAAAACGATCATCAGTTGGAGTGCGAATGCTACCCTCTTCTCTCTCCCAGCACTTATTTGAAAAGTTTTACAGTTCCTAGCATAGGTGTGAGCGTACTTGAACAAAGTGGGCCAATAATAACCATCTCTCAATATCTTATGAGCGATGGTGTTTCCAACAAAATGTCCACCAGAAGGGCCATCATGGAGCTCCTTAAGAAATTTGTCTACGTCTTCATGTTCAAGACATCTTAAAATTACCCCATCATAATAAATATGAAAGAGTACCAAATTTATGAGGCGATATTGCACAGATTTTAACCTGAGATCTCTCCTTTCTCTGGGGTTGAGGTTTTTTGGGCAAGTCCCATGGTGCAAGAGATAATTCAAATTCTCATACCAAGAATATTTCCTTGGGGAAATGTATGAAGCCTCAACACACCATAATGCCATCTCATTCTCCCATCCAAAATCTTCATTTACTTGGTCCTGGGCCTCAACTACAAGTTTGCACAACCCTTGACCTTTAACTAGATTGGCAGGCTTTATATCTAGATCAAATTCTTGGACTACTGCCATCTAGTTCCCTCTTCTTCCCCCCATCTCTTGTTGAGTGAACAAGGATTAGACCATAGGGTTAGGCACAATTACTTTGGTGTGGTTCTTGAGGATGTAAGATCTGAAGTGTTTCACTACCTTATATACCGCATAGGCCTGTTTATCAATAGTAGGATAATTAAGTTCGTCTCCTTGGAGATTAGTGCTCATGAAGAACACTAGAGCCTCGTTGTTGTCATCATCCTTCTGAGTCAATACTACAGCTAATGACTGGTCGAAGGCGAAAGTATAGAGGAAGAAATATCTATTGAAATCGAGACTTCGTAACACGGGGGCTTGGGATATAACAGTTTTAATATTGTTGAAAGCATCCTTTCATTCATCGTCTCACTTAAATTCAGCATCTTTGCGGATCATTCTTTGTAGTGGTCTAACAGTCTCGGAAAAATCTGGTGTGAATTTTCTTACAAAATTAATTCTCCCGAAGAAGGATTACATTGTCTTTTTGTTGTGAGGTAACGAGATTTGAGTTATAGATTTGACTCGCTTAGGGTCTATGTGAATGCCATCTTGGGATATAATATGACCTAATGGCTTTCCTTCTCCCACACTAAATATAGTCTTCTTAGGGTTTAAAGATATATCGTATTTTCTACACCTTTCGAAAATCTAGGTTAAGTGTTGGATGTGCTCCTGTTTTTTCTTCAAATACACAGTTACATCATTCAGATACACTACCACACACTTGTTGATTAGTCCCCAGAACGCTACATCTATATCCCTTTGGAAGGTTTCCCCTACGTTGATTAACCCAAAGGGAATACGTTTGTAAGCGAAAGTTCCCCACTTGGTTCAGAAGGTAGTTTTCAAACGGTCTTCCTCTGAAACTAGAACTTGGTTGTAACCCGAGAAACTGTCTAGTAGAGAGAAACTCTGAGAACTGGACACAGTCTGCAAGAGTGGATCCATCGGTGGGACTGGGTAGTTTTCCTTTTCTGAAGCTCTGTTGAGGTTCCTAAAATCTACGCATAAGCGGATTTCTCCATACTTTTTCCTCGCCGGAACCAAATTTGCTACCCATGAAGAATGTCTTACCTGGAAGATAATTTTGGTATCTAAAATTTTCTTCAACTCCTGTCACATGAGAGGTTCCAGGGATGGATGATACTTCCGGATTTTCTATTGGAAGGGTTTCACTTCAGGTTTTAATGGTATAGTGTGTTGAATGATACGGGTATCATAAGTCTTCAAATCTCAGTAGGACCATGCAAAGACATATTGATATTATCTGAACAGTTTGAGATAAGCCTTCCTTTCCTCTTTAGATACAGTCATACCAATATTTATATTTTTTGAGTTTTATGGGGTTCTGAGGTTTATAGTTTCATGCATGGGACAGGAACTACCCGTCTTCTCATTTTTGGGCCCCTTAAATTGTTCTTTTAGGTCAAAAATATTTTCTAAATCAGCTATCCCCTTCAGGATTGTGTGAGACTTTGATTTGTCAGTTGGTTGACTTGTCTGAGGATTAGTTTCCATTGATTTTTCCTGGAATACTTCATCGTTAATAGCTAATTCCTTAAAATTATCTTGGTTAGTTATAAATTTTATGATCTGTTCATCCCCTTCAAATACCTTCCAATTATAAATGTTGTTAGGCATCGATGGTTTGTAGAGTACTTACACAGTGAATCGGGAGGCTTCATAATCTTGTAGAGGTGACATCCTTGAAGTAGTTGTGGCCAGGGAATCAGCAAGGATATTCGTTTCTCTGGGGATCGCGGTGATATTGAAATATTTAAAATGATCTATTAACCTATGCACTTCCTGTTGATAATTATTTAGGTGCGGGGAATTGCAATGTATAGTATTTCTTACTTGTCTAATGATAATCTCAGAATTTCTAAAAACTTTCAATTCTTTGACGTTTAAATCTATGGATTTCTTTAAACCTTGTACTAGATCTTCATACTTGACGATGTTGTTTGTGCATTCAAATTCTAGTCTACAGGATAGGAAATGACATTTACCTTTTGGATCAGTTAGGATGAACCCTGCCCCTGATGCTTCCTGTGATTTAGATCCATCAAAGTATATGGTCCAAATCTATGAGAGAAAGTTAACCGTTTCTTCCTTCTTATTACTTTCTTTCTCTCCTATCGTTTGTCCGGTGATTTCTAGCATAGGTTCTTGACATAAGAGGGTTTCCTCTGTCAGTATCGATGATTTCTCTTGAAAAACAATTTCAGAGTTCTGAGTGAGAGGGACATCGGATGGAAGAGGGGAGAAGTTCCCAAAATAAGAATCACAGGAATAATTACCTAGCACAGGGAAATCTGTCAATGAGGGTTCATTTAGGGTTTCTAGATTAGTGACTGTATATTTTAGATATCTCTCCCTATCAATTCTGATCATATTATTGTGCCCTTTTAATGGTAGCCAAAGGTGTTCCCAATCTGTACTAAAGTATCTGTTTAATTTCTCAGACCAGTATCAGATTAACAATAATCCATAAACTTCTAGGATGTCTACTATAATGATGTCAATCGCTTGCATAGACTTAGGATGCGTGGCTATTCTGGTCATTACATATTTAAGTTCTCCCATGACCTTCACTTGGTTTCTATCTAGTTGTATTGCATGTTTATCGCTCTTGAGAGGGACTACGTTTAGTTTTTTACAGATAGACAGTGGCATAACATTAGAGGATCCTCTTGATTCAACCAAACATTTATGGAGGTTCCTGTTGAAGACTTCAAATGTTAAAAGGAAAGGTGGAAAAAAAGGTCTTCCCTTCTTATCTTCAAAACAAGTGTTCACAGCTGGTTTATTCCCTAGGTTTGTGGGAGTTATATTCCTTTGTTGATCATCGCTCGTCATAGGGTTTTTCACTGACCTCAAAGCTTGTAGCAGGAAGTACTTTTGCTGAGGGATCCTACAAATGTCCATAATTGATATATTAGCCTTCAACTTCTTCAAATATTCAACTACGTTGTACTCCAGCTTGGGCGATTCTCGGGTATGGATGCTTATAGGGTTCTTACGGGGAGGAAAAGGTGCTTTCGGATGATTGTGAGTTGACCTTTCCCCTGATGGTCTAGTAGTAATAGGATCTTTCGAGGAAATTGGACCCTTACTGCATGTTTGCACAACCGAGACCTCTGCGAGGGTTTCTTGAGACTCGAATACATTGTCGGAAGGCATGATTAGGTCAGGATACCATATCAACATGGTTGTATCTTCTGGTGGATCAATTTATTCATGATCAACAACATTCATAAATGAACCACTTGGTTGTTCGGTCAGGGAGACTTCGCCTAGAAACCGATTGGCCATCAAATTCATGGCATGCACCCATTAAAGACAGTCTCTTTCAGAGTGATTTTCTTGGTGATAAGTATAGAAAGAATCAGATGCAACATTTCCTAAATCAATATTTAGGTTAGCTGGGGGAGGTTCAATTGCTTTGAATGGTGGGTTTCTTTTAAAGTAAGGATTATATGGCATTTGGCGGGTTTCCTTCCCCTGTGTTTCTCTTCATGTCTATGATATCGTTTGATAATTTCTTAACAATGTGTTGCTGGTCTTCTATGTCTCCAGTACCCTTTTCGGGAGCTTGTTCTTTTTGTTTCCTTGGCGGTCTAGTCAAAATCAGTCCTCTCCTGGGAGAAGGTTGGACTTATTTTTTAACTAACTAGACCTGACCTTCCTTACATCCCTTCATTTGGGAATCTATCGTCTTGGCTTCTTCAAAATTCTCAGCCAGGGTTTGTTTGGCAACCCTCTTCACAAACATGGAAATAAAAGATGGGAGGGCATTAGCATATATTTCAATTTGCAAATCCTAAGTTGGTTTAGCTTCAGGTTGGATTTTTTTCAAGATAGTTGTGAATATTTGATTGAAATATTTAACCTTCTCCTTTGAACTCATGGTGGTGGCAAAAAATTCAGCCATCAAAGCTCTTGTAGTGGTTTGTTCAGCAAATTTATCTAAAAAATCTTTCTAAAACTTGGTCCAACTAGTTATGGATCATACAGGTAAGTTAAAATACCATGTGGAGGCAGATTTCTTGAAAGTATAGGGGAAAATCCTACATACTACATCTTCATGTTGAAAATTCATTAGTCTGATAGCCAGTATGAATTTCTTGATATGATCTTTAGGTAGTCCTGAGGTTTCAGGGTCAAACTTAGGAAGTAACTTCTCTAGATGTCGGGGAAGGTTATGGACTCGCCCTGGGATGGACAAAGCGTCTCTAGCCAACCAAGTTTGATTATTCTGAGGTGGGTTTCCCCCTTCTTCCTCATGGTCATTGTTGTCTTCCATATCTTCAGATCCGGAGTAAAACTCCTCTTCTTCCAAAAATTTGTTTGGTTCATAGACGTCACCGACTGGTGTTTTGGGGATAATATTAAGAGGATGTTTTATTTCGGTGATTGTGAAGTCTATTAGGTCTTCTAGTGTGTGCAAGAAAACATCGTCTAGAGTATTGACCACTGGTCTACTTTTTTTTTGTCTTCGAGGAAGTATCATAGCTAAAGCCAGTGCACTGATTTTTTGGGCGTACGCTCTTTTGATTCTTCTGAATTTATTTAATTCCTCATGAGGGAGAGCGTAAAGTATGTCAGGGAACAAGCGTTCTTCCTCGAGCTGGGGTGGGTTACTCATTTCAGGAGTACTCAGTGTGTGTGGGTTGTCTTGGGAATGACTAGCCATGCATGTGGGATGTTTTGAATCTACAGGTTGTTTGAAATATTATGTGAAATATGTGTTCAACCATTCATTCTTCATGCCATCCTTCTAGTGACAATTATTTTGATGGGTACTAGATCCCTTTAATTCTATAGCAGGAACCAAACTTACCACTAAAGCCCAATTAGACTCTGCAATGTTTAATAATGGAATGGTTCTCCAGATCTTGCGATCTGGCCAATTAATCGATGGGATTTACGTTTTATTGTGAAGGCCTCTCCTTCATTTTGACTTTATCTTTTTTGTATTTTATCATAGGTGGGACCGATATGAGATGTAAGCTAGTATAAACCAACTTGGGAACAGACGAGATTAAGTTTAACTATTGGAGAAGAGGTTGAGCTTTGGATAACCCGCTACTCAAGCATGCAGGCAACAATTCTATACCACAGGCCTAGTACTAATACGTTAACCATGTGAGCATCCAATTACTATCCGAGATACTAATTATCAGGAATAAAACACACATGCGATAAGATAATGGCAAGAAAAATAATTCACCTACTCTAATCATCTATCATATAATAACACAATGATTCATCTTCATCATTATAGGAAAGAACTGTAAAACATTGCATCAGATAACTTAACAATAGATTTAATATCTCTTACTCATTACAGCATCCATTCATGAGACGAGATAGTAAATAGTTCTTATCCACATCCAATCACACATGCATTTGATGAAAACATAACTTATCTCTAGTCCAGAAGGACTTCTCAATTAAGGGTAGCTCCAAAATAATTATTAACAAACCAGAAAAGAGAGTTTCTTGCAACAACCATCGACCTATAACTAATTGGTTGATGCTCTTATTTATAACATAAAATTCAACTGAAAATAATAGCTAAGTGTAGATAAGTAAAATAAAATTTGCCATCTGGCGTTCTTTCCTAACAGTTTTCTAATAGTCATCTTAAGATATCAGTTTGAAAGGGTGAATTTTCTCATACTTCGACCAACTCATGAACAAATCCTCACAGGTGTTGGCATGTGGGAACCTATGTTGTTCCATCAAGGTTGCGTAAACTTCTCTTATTTCTATTGCATGCGCCCTATACTTCACCAGAAATGGTACTTAAATGATGTAGCATAGCCCGAGATTTGATCAGATGTTCCATAAATCGTTTCACCTGTCCTGGCGCTGCGTCAATCACCTTTTCTAGTCTTTCAACCCATGAATAATCTTTCTTGGCGTGCGATTCAACTATGTCGCGCAAGTCGACAAAGTTGTCAGGCATGCCAAACTTGAGCAGTTTGGTATCCTTCATCACCTTGTTGAACTTTGGACCTAGTTTCTCTCAGATTTCTCAACGAAGTTATTGATCCAATGTTTCTCAATAGTCGGAGGCATATTTCCTGCATTCAAAATCAAAATCATTTAGAGATTGCGTATAGAACAACACTTGGAAAAATATATGTGTAAAATGTAAAAGTCAAGAATCCAGACTGGCGCATACTTGTAAAACTTGCTAAACCTAGTTGTTTGATACTTACATGATCTTTGAAACCCTTCGAATTGCTTGCACTATTTCTGTTAGCGTCGTCATTCTTTTCTCTAGTTAGGGTGGGTTACATCCGCGCGCCACAGCATGAAGGATCAGGTATGAAAAAACATGAGAGTCAAAGTCTCGCCAGTGGCTAGTTGGCCTTTGGTGTCAAGAAAGGATGTCAGAGCCGAAAGTGTGCTGAAAGTACAAGTATGTTCCAAAAGAGTTGGATGTTGTCATAAGGGAAGTCGTTAAGCACCTTAGGTCGAGGAAAGTTGTTCAAACAAAAGTTGCATCAGTAAGTGCATCAACCATCATCGACTCATCATGAAGGCTGGGGAAATTAAAAATCAAGGTGATCGTACCACACACCCTCTGCAACTCCTATCGGTTGCATATCACACTCCATATATCATACCCGTCACGCAAATGTGACACAGACGATTTTTTTAGTTTTCTTCAAAACATCTTGTCACCATGAATTTAGTGTTCCCTGGCACGTTCTGATTCACTGCCTGCTCTGTTATAAATTCTGAATGTTCTGCATGTGTTCTTCCTACCAGTCGAGCTTATGCACTGCTGGTAATTCATCTCACGAGCCAAGTTTGATCAAATTATTTTCTTTGGGCCCTTGTCAAGTCCCCCACGCATAAGGAAGATACGGTGTCACAGCATGGGAACTCCTCAAAATGCAAGACAAGGATTGTGAGGTAGTTAAAGCACCTGGCTTGAGCCCCAAAATGCCTGGGACTCATTCTTATTTGCAGCGCATATTCCCAAGGATTCAAAGAGAGGTTCCTACCCTTGCAGGGAAATGATGGTATCACTTTGTGTGGAGGATGAAGTGGAAGAATTTACATCGAAAGAATGAAGGTTTGAAACCACGCTTCCTCAACAACAAATACCCCAGAGGAGAGGAAGGCCCAGGAAGAATAAGGAAGTTGGGGAAAACCAAATCTCGATCGAGTCATGTGCAAGAATAGCCACCGAAGGATTACTTATGCGCGCCATCCAGCTAGATCCTGTGGAAACCATAAGTTGGGGAAGCGGGAGAAGAGCGAGGAGGACAGATGCGTTGGGTTATAATGTTTGAGAGTTGACTCAACAGTTGGAACATGCCCAACTCGCCATTGCTGAACTCTATCAAGAAAATAGAGAACTAATATGGCAATTGGAAGAAAAGATCCTTGAGGTGTCAACACCACAAGGTCATGAAGGGAACATAACCTAGCTCAAGAGACAGCTTCAGGAAGCGCAACATACGATCATGTAGATGTGAGAAGCACAAAGGGTGTTAGAAGAACATAAAATGACAACATCTAAGGGTGCGCGAAGCAACCAAAGATACATGGTACTGAATAATGGGAACTTATCTCACGGGTATTGGTCGGACTCAAGACTTTGTTCATGTCGTGAGCTATAAGCTAAAACTAGGACTGTCGATGCCGAAAGGTATCGGGGATCGGCTATCGGGGCATCTTTTATTTCTTCGTTAACGCTTACTCTTTTAGCCTTTTTCTGATGCCGAAGGGATCAATCATTGGCAATATCCTTGTGTGATTCCTATCGTGAAGAAAACTTCATGTTTTTCGACGACGATGAGGATCAGCGCTCGACGACCTTGGTTATCTCAAGTGATTCTCTTTCATTTTTTAAATCTTCCCGATGCTGACTTTTGAGCGCATTGGGGAAAAATTTTGGCTGTCGATTCTTTAATTAAACATTAGTCTTTCAAGTTATGGGTTTTTGCATGTTCAAGCAAACTTTGAGGTACTTAAATGAGAATAATAAAAAAAACATAAAGGAAGTAAACTTTTTTTACAATGAAGTCGAATTAGACAGCATAAAAGATCAAGTGGTACCCAAAAAGTAAAAATTTAACATAGACTTGTTAGGGTGTGTTGAGTGCTTAACAAGCCTTCACAACAAAGTTCAAGAATTTCATGAATAAGAAGAATTTTGGCTTGAGGAAGAAACCAAATCAAGAAAAGGATATATCAAAGACACAATGCTTCAAATTTTGAAAATATGGTCACTACATGAACCACTGTCCCGAGTTAAAGAAAAGGAAGGACATAGGCAAATCATTAGTTGCTGAAGAAAGGGAACCCTCAAAGAAGGCCAAGCAGGATAAAACAAACTTCTTCTTCTAAGTCAAGGTAACAATATTCGTCAAATCTCTTATACATACCATGTTTACATAGTTCTTGTACATATTATGTATATCTATTTCTTATAAGATAAGATGCTCAAGTGAAGCAATACCTATGGAAGGATAAAATTATTGCTATCACGATGACTACAAGTCAAGCAATACACATGAAAAGATGAAGTACGTTGACAATATTTGGTAACAATTCTTGTGGAAGCTATTATATAAGTAACAACTTCCAGATAATCCAAAATCAGAATCAAACCTAAAGAGACTCACAAGAATTCAAAATAGAAAGAAGTCAGCAATCAAGAGAAAATTAGAAAAAGACTTGTGACACCTTGCAAAAGGAAATAAGGATGCAGATGGAAGTGTGGACTCTCTTAGATGGAGGGATTTGATTACATAACTCCAAAAGAAGAGCATGAATTCATGCATGAAGCAAGGATTATGAGGGATCTAATTCTAAATTATATGATCCATTGAGTATTATGAAGTATATATCCATGTTCCCATTGAAAGTAGCAGCCATGATAAGAAACATGTGTTCAGTTTGACTCTAGAAGAAGTATGTTTCAAAAAGAAGCCTTAAAGTATCCTTAGTTGTCCATCTACATCCATGATACTATGATGAAAGGAAGAAGTTGGAATATTCAGAGCATGGAATCTATAGAAGACTCCATGATCACAAGAGATAAAGAGAAACATGAGGAAGAACATGAAGATTCTAAGAAATAAAGAAAATCCAAAACAACCAGTTATTATACCGAGAATCACAAGACTACCAGCTTGGTTTGAACCCACTAGAAGCAATCAAATAGAAGAAATGGAAGTTATGATAAAGAACAGTGTATGCAAGAAAATGTGAAAAAGACTTATGAATGGAAGCATTTCCATATTCAGAGGTTCTTCCAGAATGAGGGAGAAGACTATGATGACAACTCATTTTAGTAAACCAGATATACCTCCTGTAGTATCCATGGATTGGAATTTACATGTAAAATATTGTTCTTCCCAAATAAAGAAAATTGAGAAAGAAACATATACTAGAAAGAGACCCATGTATTAATATAGAAGAAGACCTTGTATGGATTCAAAAAACTTGATGCAGAGTATCTCATATACAAAATAAGCTTGGTGAAAAAATTCTATGACAAAAATAGTGTATCAGAATGGTTACTCAAAAGTCTAGGATGATGGATTGCTAATCCATGGAAAACTCTCATGATGATAGAAGAAGTGCTACTTGGATATGTTTCAGTTTGATATTTTCCATGATGTCATGAGCTAGCAGGAAACAAAAGTATTGAATTCGACCATGATATGTTGTAATGATCAATGCTTAATGAAGTCTTCAGAGAAAACTAATGTTCCATAAAATCCTGGAGTACATTGAGATCAAGAATTATATTCTCTTTGATGAAGTCCAAAATAAAGAAGTGGTTCTCCAATATATCTCCACAGATGAGCAGATAGAAAATATTTTGGTAAAGACTTTGTCCAAAATGAAAAGTTTTGTGTACTTAAGAGACAAGCTGGGGCTCATGGAAACAACTTCCTTATTGAAAATGGAAGAGATTAATCCTATGTTGGGAGGGAGCATTGATATGTTATTGATTTATGCACAGTCATTTTTTAGTTTGAAAAAGGGTCCAGGATGAGCAGTTCCTTTCCAGTTTGGAAAGTGGTTTGAGATTTCCGACGGATAGGCATTTTCCAGTTTGGAAAATGGTCCATATCAAACAGTCATTTTCGTAATGAAAATGGTTCGATAGATTGTTGGTGTACCATAGACAATGATTCCCCTTGTGGATAGTGTGGGGAAATGGTCTAGGAAAATCATTCTTCTTGGAAGTCACTTTGAGAAGTGGTCAAGTAGGATGTTCCACCTCGCCGGAAAGTCATTCTTTTGAAGTTCACAGTTGTGAGTAGTTTCAAAGAATGGTTCATTTTGGAGGTTGGTGCATGACAGTAATTTCCTTAGGAAATTGTCTAGATAGTCATTCCCTAGGGCATACTCATTCTCTCTAGGCTACACTATCATTAGTGTCAGAGGAATGGCCTATTTAGGTGAATGGTACAGGTTCATCAATTAGGGACATCCATTCCATAGGTAAGACTCATTCTCTCCAAGTTGTACTATGATTAGTGTCAGAGGAATGGCCAAGTTAGGTGAATGGTCCAAGCTCAGAAACAAGAGACACATATTCTTCTATGCTTGAGAAGAATAGTCCAAATATCCCAGGGCTGATGTTTTGCTTTCTTAAGGTAGATGCTCTTCCATATCTCATAGATGTGAGTGAAATAATGGTCCATATGACTCAATTTGTATCATGATATTGTTATTCAGGTTGATATTGGATGATATGATTACTGTGGAGATTGTATGTCTCTAGAAAGTAGTTGTATGCCACTATGGTGGATTTGTTCTACGAGTTGTGATTATGTGTCATTATTTTAGTAGTTGTGTACTAATGGATAGTAGTTGTGTACTACTATGGATAGACACCGTTGTGTTCGATTGAATGGCATTGTTCTAATTGCCATGAAGACTATTAGTAGTATTGGAAATGATTACCAGCTAGATGGATAGTAAGTGTGATGGTGGATAGACATTCTCTAGGAGGAAATGGTCCAGGGAAGTTATTCTTCTAGGACACATGTCCGGATTAGAAGAATATTCCTTGTATCCCATCGCGTGGCTTCCATCATCTGTTGGAACAATTATTCTTCTAGAACATATGTCCATATTTGAAGAATGGTTCTTGTATCACTCTATGGAGTGAGTGACTTATTCAACATCATGCTTGATTACTCAAATGAAGTATTTCTTTGAGAGATGATGCAGTTTATGCTATCAGATGATACTGATAGTGATGATGGTGCTTTGATTTGATCATGAGATATCATGTGTGGCTATGATGATGATATTTATTGAATGGTATGTTTGTGCTCAAGATCATTTCCTTTAATACCTCCCTAGATAGGAGGGAGTGTTGATAGTATGCTAGCTATGATAGGTATTAAACATACACATGTAACCCTAACAAGACTAGAATATTCCAGGAAGAAAGAAGAAACCCTAAAGCATTGGACATAACCTTAGAATACAAGTCAACTAAAGAAATTAATAAATATTGAATTTTTAGCCTCCAGAAAGAGAAGTTGGCCCAAGAAGCTAAGAAAGAGAAATATAAACACAGGATACCAGAGCTCATATGGACACACACATCTCACAACTGCATAAATTTAGTAAGTGCACAAGTTTGGAGAGTAGTTGTAGCTACAACTACTGCAACTTATATTTTTTATTTTAGGCTTGGAAAATCTCTTGGTTATGGTTTGGACTTTCTGCTTGGTATGCTAGCTCTGGAGAGTGATAAACTACCTTGATTGGCTATTAGGATTAGGGTTTTCTTCCATAATTATTCTCTATCAAGGTTAAGGTGCTCAAGGTGGCTTTGGCCTATGGTTGGGTGGAAATATTGCTATATTGTCTATGGTAATATGAGCACACCTATTTTATTCTAATGTTTCCATCCTCTCCTGTGAAGATGCTTTTAAATCAGTGATTGAGAGAAGGAAAATGGGAAAATTGGCTGGAAAAAATTCAAGAATATGACATTGAAATCAAACCTTTAAAGGAAGTCAAAGGACAGGGTTGATGTAAACTCATTGCAAACAATGATTCTTTGGATGGAATGATTTCAATTTTAGTAGGAGAACCCATGGAAGATTCATAATGGTATAGAGATATTATGTTTTATTTGAGGCATGGAAAACTTCTAGTCACGATGAACCCTAAAGAGAAAAGGACATTGAATATGAAATTGATTCAATATGTGATTATTGTTGATATATTGTTTAGAAGAAACTATGATGGTATAGTGTTGAGATTTTTTTATGAAAGGAAATCTCAAGAATTGATGAAAGAATTCCATTAAGGAATATGTGGTGGACATTTTGCACCTACCACCATTTCCCATAAGATAATAAGAGCTAGGTTTTATTGGCCATCAATTTTTAAATACTCATATGCCACAATAAGGAAGTGTGTATATTGCCAACAATTTTCAGGGAAAATAAAAAAATATGCAATGCCATTACAACCTATATCTGTATAACAACCATTTTCCCAATGGGGCCTTGATGTCGTTGGGCCAATAAACTAAAATTCAATTAAGGGACATATATATATATTCTCACTGCTACAGATTATTGTACAAATTGGCCAGAAGTAGTGGCATTAAAAAAGGTTGATTCTGAAGAGTTGATTAAGTTTCTCAAAGACAATATTTTTCAAGATTCAGTGTCCGAGAAAAAATCATCATTGATAATGGGTCAATTTTCATTGCTTCAAAATTTACAGAATTTTGTGGAGAATATAAAATTGTTATGGGAAAATCATCAAACTATTATCCACAAGGGAATGGTATTTCAAAATCCACCAATAAGATGCTCATTCAAATATTGAAGAAAATTATTGATAAGAACCAGAGGAATTGGAATTTAAAGTTGATTGATGTGTTGTGGGAGAGAAAAATGACTTCAAAAGATAACACTGTGATGTCTTTGTATACATTGGTTTATGGGAAAGAAGAAAAAATGTCAATTAGACTTGACTTGAATTCCTTGAATTTTGTGGTCAATACATAGGATGCATAATATTTTTCACCTATGCAAAAGAGGGTCAATCAGTTATTGAAATTGGAGGAAGAACGAAGTAAATCCATGAACAAAACTTCTGAGAGACAATCAAGTGTCAAAACATATTTTTACCGGAATACAACCATAAATAATTTTCAGATGGGCGAACTAGTGTTACTCTGGAATAAAGCTAAGGAAAAACCATCAATGCACATAAAATTTGAATCACTCTGGATCGGAATGTACATCATTGAAAATATCCTCGGTTTAATTCTTATATGCTCAAAGATATGAAGGGTAAAATGTTAATGCTTCCTATTAATGGGAAACATTTGAAAGGGTTCTTCATCTGAAAATTTTCTCATTTCCTTGTACATAATTTTCTTTTATTTAGTTTTTATATTCTTACCATTGACTCCATAGCCCAATGGATGGAGGCACATGTCATGAATATTATGGATTCTAGACAACCCGTAGGGAGTTATCATCCCACAATTGGAGCCAATTGTTGAGATCAATTCATGCTTCCGAAATTTCCTTCCCCTTTATATTTTTTCAACTTCTTTTTTCCATTTCGTTTCCCTCTTATATACCTACATGTGTTTCCCTTTTTCCTTTCTTTCCTTCTTATATCCATTTCTAGTTATCATACTTAGTCATATTTCAAAAATCGGCGGGTTCACGGGTAGGCGGATTCGCAGGCCTTCATCCCCATCTAATTTTTTATGTCACAAATCTGACCAACCACCTTGCTATATTATACTTAGCATTTTTTCCAAATTCTCAGACTCACGGGGTCGAGCCTTCATTCTCCAAATTCTGTGATCTCCACTTTGCATCCAAAATTTTGTGATCCTCATTTCAACCATTAGACTTGTCATAGGTCTTGAGTCCCTAAAAGAATTTTATTTCTCCTGCATGCAATTCTGAACGACCACTTTTCTACACTTAACCTATTTTTGATCATCCACAACCATGGGTCGGCGGCTTCATAAAAAGATTCATTTTCAAATCTTCTCTCATCCGTCCCCGCCCTTCTCATGCTTTTTCCAATATGCATTGAATTTTGTTTCATGTTAGCAAATGATTGTGCAGGCTCCGAAAATGTTTCCATTAATTGTGAAAGACATGAGGAGATTACTCATTAAAATGCATTAATTCTCCATTTTCCAAAGGATTAAATTATTTTCATCTCTCCGAAAATATTTATTTCAAGTTAATATTCAACTAAAAAGTACTCTCATCAACCTAATGGCAACAATAGATAGACAAAAATTGTGGAGATACTTTAAATATTTTTGGTCTTGAAGACCATAACTTATAGTTGTCCAAAGCATATTCATATTACTCATCTTCTCTTGCAAAAAAAGACTTAATCTGGGCATCCAGAATTTCTCACGCAAGGTGTGTTCCTGAGGTATTTGACTGCAAAGAACTTGTTGCATGGTGCACTGAGAAGTACATGTCAAGCTATAGAATTATACAACTCCAAGATTGTTCCCCCATTTCCCTTTCACTACAAGTTTTTCGCAATATGTTGAAGCTCCCAGAGCCAACACTTACCTTCAAAGGAGATGACTGCAGATATTTTATGAAGAAAGATATGAATGGCCTAGACCTCCTGCCTAAATATTTGGAGAATCCTACGACTATTCCAAATGACATAACCAGGATCTAGGTCGATTCTTTTAAAGACCCCTCTCGATAGATTTCATGGTTGTTCACCAGGTTTATAGGTCAGGAAAGAACTGCTACCATTTCTTGCATGATTTTATATATTTAATATTTTATAGTAAAATAACATGTTATCTTTGACTAGAGAAAATTTATTTCCATTGAAATCTCATCCCAATTATCACACTACGAAAGGACAAAAAATTCTTTATGGCTTCCTATTTGGTATTTTCTATAGTGTATTGTTGTCAATTTCCAAACTTGACTATAAGTAAGAGGGTGAACTATGAAATAGATCCAGTTACCTTGTAGTATCAGGCATTGTGGAGACATAAGACCTCTCTGTATTTTTATGAAGTTTACAATAATTTTGTCTCAGTCTTCAAAGGGTTGTTGTTTGGTCAAAATACTCCAAGGATATCTAACCAGGCTAAAAAATTCTTAGAGAAAAAGGGAGCGATAGAATAGATAGAAAATCATAGTGTCATCGGGATATTTTGTTCTAAAGAAAATCCCTCTTTTCTTCCATATTATGTATCTGACAAATTATTTATTACAGAAGTGGCAAGGAAATACAACTTTTGAGTAAAGTTTTTCCATGAAAAAAGGAAAAGACAATTCACCCCCTTTCCATGGAAGATTGGATATTTCATTTTCATAAACATAAATAAAATTGACGAGTTTTCCAGCCATTTCAATAATGTGAATTTAAAGTATGTTGAAAATATCAAGGGATTTGATCCTAATAAAATATTTGTAGAACACATGATTTCGGTAGGATTCAGTAACTCATTCATCCAGACTACCTTGAATGAATAAGAACAAGAAGAAGGTAACAAAAAAATTACTCATGTACACGAAGCTTGCGACCTAGAGACAATACTAAGTACTAACAAGTTGTATAAGAAAAAATGAAAGGTTGTCAATGAAAAGAGCTCCCAATATCCAGTTGTTACTCCCAAAACTACCACATCCCGAAGCAATTCTGCAATGACTTATCTAGTTAGAAATATTTCCAATAATATTTCAAGCGGTGGAGGAGAGAAGAATCCCCCCCCCCGAGGAAAATTGAGAATTCACAAAAGTTACCCTTGAGAAAGAAAATAAAGAATTTAATAAAAGAGGAAGAGGAAAACCTTATATAAAACGACATCCAAAGTGTTTCTTTGGATGACATGGAGCTGGAGGCGGATATTGAGAAAATATTTCTTGCGATGGAACAACCAGAAATTGTAACTCAACAAAATGTTTTATTGGAAGTTTATGCAAATGGGATTTTTAGTGAAGAGGAATCTTTCACTTTTAAAAGTGTTACTTTTGACAAGGATTCTAAAAAATTTAGTGTGGAAAGAGGTCATCAGAGAAAAAGAAAAAAAAGAAAAAAAAGGGAAAATCTCGCCCAGAGGTTGACTTGAAATACATGCGGTCATCCCAAATATCTAAAATTCATAGGACAACCGATGATTCTATTGATTATTCCATTGATGGATTGGAATCTGAAAATGGCAAGCTAAAAGAAAGGATCAGATAATTGGAGAATTCCTTAATGCCTCCTCCAATCCTGGCAAGTCGTTTGTCAATGGTCAAACAAACCAAACCTGCCATTACGTTGAAATGATATTCAATTATACTCACAACGGTCATGAGTTATGTAGAGAAAAAATATTAAGAAGAGAATGTCACTAATAACAGAAGCATGGGAGGCATTGAAAAATATTGTTTCTTTTGGCTCATGGGTACATGCCTTCCATGAGTATCTACAAGATGATTTAAAGAACGAAGAAGTTTTCTACAGTGATGTTGTATTACTATTTGGAATTAAAGTTTCAAACATGACAAAAATAAGAAGAAGAGAGGATAATATGCCTTCCCCAAGTTGAATAAAACAACTAAATGCTTGCTGGAAGGAAAAGATTAAAAATCTGAGTAACATTTTTCAAGCATGCAACAAAGCAATACTAAAAAGGGAACAATTTTTCAAAAGACTCACGGAGATAGATCTAGAAAGACGTACTAACGAGGTACAAGACCCTAAATTAATTCTCAATTCAATGTTTCTAACAAAGAAACAACTTGATGAACAAGTTGAGATATTTAAAGGGTTGTCAGTTGAAAATTTTTATAGCATACTTGAATATAATGAAGATGAAATAGACAATTGGCTAGTTGATTATTCTGTGAAAAATCAAGACATTGAGGAGTAAGTACATGGTATTTATCTTGTATTAACAGACCTGGAAACTGAATTGTTCAACATTAAAATCAGGCATGAAATAAACGTCGCACCGATGAAAAACTATATTGAATATTGGTTCAAAAAGGCAATTGAGAAATTAACCAAAGAAGGGAAAGAAACAGTTGAGACAGTTCCTATTACTATCAATGAAGACAATAAAAGGACACTAAAAATAAAGTAAATACGAGAGAGAAAATCATAGTAAGTTCATGCTGATCATATTTTTCTTTCTTTATCGGTTTTTCATCCAGTTACTCTGCTTCTTTGACTAGAAAGGTTTAACCAAAGTCTAATAACTTATCCATGTCTTCTTTACAGGAATTTCTACTCTATCATCACCCACCATCCTCCTTCTACAACTTACTTCTTGTCTATATTTTATTTATGGTCTGTGAGAGCCCCAATCCCAGTCCTAAGGACAAACGCATTTAAATTTCAAGGCTTTGTAACCGACTATATATTTTTTTTGAAATCCCAAGAGAATGATTCTAGGATCAATTTTGATTCTATTTTATAACTCCGAGTTTTGAGTATAAGCTATTTGAGATTGTTCTATCATTATMTYTATTTGAGATCCCTATGTTTTTACTCTATTAAAGTTCTCTTATGCATGCATACCATCTTGTTTTATTTTATGTGATCAAAAATATTTAGTTTAACTATGATGGATGTGAGGAAATTTTGCTTACCTTTTTTAAGTATATGAAGTGTGAGGTTCTTGGTCATCTCTCAGGGACTCTCTTTTTAAAGGAGAAAATAAAAAACATTATTTCGTGTTACCTTTTTCTTGCAGTCTTTATATTTCTTTGATTATCACGATGGACTTCCTCAAAGTCCTATATTCTAAAAAATCTAGAGTTCCAATAAAATATTAAACCAAAGAGGAGTATCGCCTCAATAAAATTGTAGGAGGATTTGTATCCCCATTAGGTTGTTGTTTCGGTCCTAACGGATTGAAGCATCAACAGTGACAAAATAATTAATTCAACAACACCTCATTCATCCCACCAAATTCTGCACCATGATCCAGGTATTCATGGCTACTCTAGAAAAAGAAATGTAGATTCTTAGCAACAACACATCCATGCTTAAGGTCACTCTCAATGAATAGGCATACCATTGGTTCATATCACTTTATGACCAATTATAGATGTGGACCGACTACATTCAAGATAAGAGAACATAGAGAAGGCATAACAACAAATTCAAATTTGTTGTCTACTACATCATATTTTGCCTTTGTCTAACCACCTTCAATTTTGTCTTTATCCTCACACATGTCAAAAAGCCACTAAGGGAAGATGAAAGGTTTTTAACCACCTCTTGAGGAATACAAGAAGTGATTTTGGGAGTAAGGAATAATTTTATGAATATAGGGGGAAGCCCATTTAGAAAGGGATCTTCAAGCATTGTATAGATTCAAGAAATATTTCAAGGAAGTGTAATATGTTAACTAATATTTAGAAGCCCTCAAGGCTAGATTTTGATAGAGAGAAAAAATTATGTGTAGTGTTGTTTGTTGTGAACTATTTCCAGTAGAATATTTTTCTTCCACATGGCATGTAAGAACATGCTTTTCTTAATTTTTCTGACTTAATAAATGTTATTCTTGAAGTTTTTTAATTCTTTCTCATGTTTAATATCATGAGCACATGATCTTCTTATGCATGTAGAAATATGATTTATATTACTCTACTTATAAAATTTTATGCATGTGTTATCTAACTTTGTACCTTTGTGAAAACTATCTAATCAAAGGGTTTTGCAAATTTTAGTGTCACTTCGGTTCAATCGGTTACAATAATTTTCTCCTCACAGGGATAGGATATTTTAGAACTAGATTATATTTCTCTTATGCACTAAAATAGTATTCATATTCATCTTTCATTTTCATAACCACCTATTCATTCAATGTCACAACCAATAATGGTAGTTGAGCCAGAATTCAGGTGGGTCTCCTAAATCAAAACAGTGCATAGTCTAATTGGGACCGTGAACTAGGGAGTACCCCTTAATGTTGTAGGTCATTTCAAACCCCTCAACAACACCAAAGATGTTATCATGTTTTACTATCACAATATTTTATATTTCTATTGTCTACAACAATGTTTCAAGGTTTTTATGTCTACAAAAAATGTAAAAGTGAAATGTGTGAATGAAATACAAAATATACGATACATGAAAATATATTTTACATGATTTCTCTTCACATAATCAATGTACAAATGTTTACATTAGGAAAATTTTGACAAGTGATGCAAGCATGAGTAGTCAATCATCACAAACATTACAACAACGACCGTCAAACACATAAATATTCATAAATTATGTTTTTTTACATTTGGAAAATAAATATGCTTACTTATTTATCTATGGCACAATATGAATGTTGATGTCATAAAAAACCATTCTTTTTAGTTCAAAATAAATATCAACAGATACAAGTGAAGAAACCGACATATTGCAACCTACACAACGTCAAAGGTATGTATATGGAGCTCTAACTAATATAACTCATTTAAACATTGAAGTTAAAATAAATGTATATGAAATTTCCTTTTTATCACCTTTTTAGTTCAAACACTATTAGAATGCCTAGAAATACATCTCCAAATACAATATCAATAGAAGACTTGAACAATAATCAGATTGGACAAGTATTCATCGGAGAGATAATGGTTGTATACAACACCTATTTGGACAAAGAAAATAGGACACCTTGCATTTTTCATGTTGATATGACAGATGAGAAGGAAATGATGACGGTCACATTGACTGTCCTTGCACACCTTGTTCAAAAACATGAGCAAAATATTTTACCTGGTAATAGAATATCCATTAAAAAATTCGAAATATTATCGAAACTATTTACAATCATGGTGATTGAAATTGCATTAGACATCTTGATGAATGAGTGTTGTAGAAATGGTTCCTGCAATTTGTACCGAATACAATTTCATACCAAAGACAACAATAAGACAACTTGTAGAAATTAAAGACATGTGTCAAAATGGTACAATTGGTGTTTCCATCACAATTTCCAAAAAAGTGTGGTTGTAGAATATTTTGCTTATAAAGGATGGCGACTCAGATAATGAGAAATAAACAATATCAATTTTTTTAATTTTTCTTTCACATGATAATGTGTCCCCAATAAGATTGCATAATATTATACTATTGTATGTTACAACGCTAGTTGTTTGACACATATGCCAATTTTTTTTTCTTCAATGCAACAACGATTGAAAAAATGGGAATTTCCTCTTATGTTGTTTACGAATATAACCAAGAAGAGAGTTGTACTATAAAATATATTCTGCACAATGCAGTCAACATTTATGACAAAGTTGTGAATATACGCAATACAATATATGAAGAAACTAACTAGCTCAACCACTGTTGTAAGTATAAATATACATCTCCATCCAAAAACTTGAAATACAAAATTATTTATGTACATATATATTGTATTCTACAATATATTAACTACTATGTTATGTACATAGGTTGAAGGTGCATTAACAATGATGAATGCATACTCAACCTCATTCAAACCTATTTGTGCCATCTGTAACTCTCCCACTGCTACATATACATTAATAGATGATGGCACAATTGACTATGTGAGATGCAATCATAAATTCACTTAGATATATAAACATTTCCTAAATGGTATAATCTAAACCACCAACAACAATAGTGTATAATGTACCATTAGACAACCTATATTTCAATATGTACTTCCCAGCCTTATAAAACTACCATGTTAAGTATAGCTATGAAAAGAGCCCATCATTGTATATATACTATGTGACTTTTGAGTGTATAGAAGATTTACACCAAATGAGGACAACATCCTCCTACATATTGGCTGAAGAAAAACAAAAAGGCATAACAAACAAGTTCACTTATGTTATTATAACTTATATTTTTGTTCACAGGTTGTTGTAAAATGGTTCTAACTTATCTTTGGCTGGTTATAACTTATCTTTGGCTTCATAGATTGTCTTATCATGCATTGAAAATAAATAAAAAACATTTGACCTAAACAAGGATCCGCGAAAGTTTTAAGGAAAGAATAGAGTATTATCCCTCCTACAATTGGTCTCTTTGTATGATAAGTTAATACATAGTCAACACATGCATACAATTTTTCAAATTATTGACATATTTTTAGGCATTCTCTTATAGATGATTATCTACAAGTGATTTGACACTTATGCAATTTCAAACTAAGTGATTGTGCAAAATAGCAATCCTAGATTTCAAAAGCATTGGAGATGGTTGATAGTAGATGGGACAATGATTCTATTTCTTATTTTCTTCAAGAATAAAATATTACTTTGAATTTTCCACCTGTAAATTGATTTTGTTCATGATCAGGTGGTTGTTTACATGATACTTTGTCTTGTTTTCATTTCACAAGGCAGATGCATAAAAACGAATGAACATTGAACAAAAAGTCATTGCTTATAACATAGTTACCAACTTAATGAGAACTGTGACCTCAAAACGAGAACTCTAGCCCTTAAAACCCATAATTTTTGCATAAAAAACATGAAAATCAACCCCCAAATCAAAAAGTGATGCTACCGGTAGCACCATTTTTTGTAATTGGGTCAAAATTACAATTTTTTTCAAGCATGGGATTAAATGATCAAATAGTTTCTCAAAAAAAATTTAAAATCAACCCCCAAATAAAAAGGTGGTGCTACTAGTAGCACCACTTTTGTAACTGGGTCAAAATTACAACTTTTTTCAAGCATGGCTTAAAGGATCAAATGGTTTCTCAAAAAAACTTTAAAGTCAACCCTAAAATCAAAAAGTGGAGCTACCGATAGCACCATTTTTTCTAACCGGGTCAAAATTACAACTTTTTTCAAACATGGCCTCAAAACATAAAATAGTTGCTTAGAAAAACCTTAAAATCAATACCTAAATAAAAACGTGACGCTACCTATAGAAAAATGTTTTTCCTAAACGTTAAAATTGAAACTAATTACGACCTAATTGAAATTGTGGCCTTGACAACAAATCCCTACACAAATAAAAAAACCAAAAATTGGATCCTAAATGGTCCCTTGAAAATTTATTTACTATCTCTTTTTTTTTCTTCTTAAATTTACATTAAAATATAAATAAAGAGGAAGGAAAAAATATTCACAAATATATATATTTTTTAATGAAGACAAAAACACATTTAAAAAAATATATTCCAAACCCAAATTTAAAAAATAAAAAATAAAAATAAAAACTTAACAAAATGGTGAAAAACAAAGAAAAACTAGAAAGAAATGAAAAAATTTAAAATTTCTCCGGAAAACAATAATCTGAAAAACAAAATTATTTATTTTTTTGTTAAAAATAAGAGCAAAAAATCCCTTCAAACTTAAAAAAAGAAAAATAAAATGAGAAAAATAATCCAAATTCAATAAAATATTAATATATATATATATATATATAACAAAAACACTAATATTACCTAAACTACAAATTTATTTAAATGTTTTTTTTTTAAATAAACATGTTACTATATAATATGTTAATAATGTTAGAATGTTATAATATAACATTGTTAAATTATAACATTGTTATAATATAACATTGTTAAATTATAACATTGTTATAATATAACATTGTTATATTATAACAATGTTATAATATAACATTGTTATATTATAACAATGTTATAATATAACATTGTTATAATATAACAATGTTATATTATAACATATCCATGGGACCTGGGCTTGGCCCAGGTCTCGTGGACGCCCATGGGACTTGGGTTAGGCCCACGGGGGGGGAGTGGGGCGGGGCGTGGGGTGTGACGTAATGCCACCCATGGGGCCTGGGCTAGGCCCGCGGCGAGGCTGATGCGATGTCGGGCATCATGTTAGACCCCCTTTATATTATAACTTTATTATATTATAACATTGTTATATTATAACAATGTTATAATATAACAATGTTATATTATAACAATGTTATAATATAACATTGTTATATTATAACATTGTTACAATATAACAATATTATATTATAACATATGCCACCGCGGGCCTGGCCCATGTCCTGTGGCCGACATCGCATCAGCCCTCCCATGGGCCTGGCCCAGGTCCCATGGGTGGCATCGCATCAGCCCCCCCGTGGGCCTGGTGCGATGCTCAACATCGCACCAGCCCCCCCGTGGGCCTTGCCATGGTCCCATCAATATGTTATTAACATTGTTATATTATAATAATGTTATATTATAACACTGTTATAATATAACAATGTTAATAACATATCTACAAGACCTGGGCCAAGCCCATGGGGCATACTGGTGCGATGGCAGGAATCACACCAGCCCCCCGCCCCCCGCGAGCCTGGCCTAGGTCCCATGGATATGTTATATGTTATCATATAACATTGTTATATTATAACAATGTTATAATATAGCGTTGTTATATTATAACATTGTTATAATATAACAATGTTATATTATAACATTATAAAACATGTTTATGTT
>JASDQU010105464.1:57964-73084 GCA_032191745.1 Picea mariana | reverse complement strand
TATATATATATGATGATGATGATGATGATGATGATGATGATGATGATGATGATTAGCGTTCACTAAGACCTATTTGGTCTATTGGACCTTAAGACGGTAAGTGATTACTTGTGATTCTTTAGAATTTTGTTTTTGTGCTTGAAAAGCATTAAGAGAAGCTTTCCAAGATCACCATACTTTTGTTGAGTTAAGAGGTTAGGAAGGTTGGTAGTCTGATCAATATTTTGAAAATGAGATCTAATATGGGTATAGGCTGGACAATCTAAGAGAAAGTGTTTTTCATCTTCAACCTTCTTAGTGTCACAAAGGTGACACACTCTTTCATCCCATGGCATTTTAGGAATTGACCAATGCCCAGTTTCACTATGGAGCTCATGAGAATTTGTTCTTATCTTAGCAATGTTTATTTTTTTGTTTTCACTTGGAAAAACAGATAGATAATTTTGATCTTCTAGATTAGGGTTGATTACATCTTTATAATACCTTCATTTTCTTTTTTCCTCTAACTCTTTATCACACCACATTTTTTCCTTAAATTTTGATTTGACATTTTTTTTAATAGTATCTTATTCTGCAAAATGGTTTCTTCCATGATTCCCCAATAGTTTAGCTAAGACCAGGCATCTTTATGTCATCCTCACTTGAGTCGATGGTGGTTATGACTTGATTTTGAAGCAATTTTAGGTAGTCTCTTGTCTTCCATGTTGTTTAACTTGTTCTTATACATTAGGTATCTAGTCATAGCCATGCTCTCAATGGGGGAGAGGCTTGTTTCTACGAGGAAGATGGGATAGGGCATATTTCCTTTAATTTTGAGATTATAGGTTATAAATTTTTTTTGTGTTTGCTCTATCTTTCTCTAAGATTCATGAGAGATACTACAACCCTAGACTTCACATCCATAAAGAATAACAGGTGTAACAAGAGTATCAAAGAGGAGTTTCTTCTTATCCCAACTCCAAAGATCAGCTGATTTACAATTGTTTTCAAGCTCATAATAAGCTTTTCATCCCCCAATAATCCTTTTCTCAATGCTATAATTCAATTGAGCTTGTGGTGAATATCAATTCCAAGATATTTGTATGAAGTCACTTCCTCCAAGTTGTTGTTGTCATATACAAAGGTATCATAAGGGATCTTATTGGATTTAATAATCATGACCTTAGTCTTATTAGTATTAACAGTCATACCCATATTGGCGCAAAAGTCCTTGAGGATTCTTAGTTAGTTTTCAAGATCATGGGAACTCCTTGCCATAAGAATGATATCAACGACATAAAGAAGAAGATTGGATGAAGCATGGAAATATGATTAAATTTAATTTTAATTTTATGGTTTTCTTTTCCTCTTTAGTTTTTTAGGTTTTTCTTCGATGGTTTTTTCTCATATAAATTTGTTTTTTAAATGTTTTTGTTTTTTAAATTTCAATTATGTTTGTTTTCTTCTTTTTTTTTAGTTTTTAATTGATCCAAAAAAAAATGAATTATAATTTTTTGCTAAATATTTAAAAATAGTTTTATTTAACTACAATTATTTTCTATGTATTGAAGTAAGGTAAAACAAATGTGTTAAAAATGATATTTTCCACTATATTTAAAATGTATGGAACCATAACTTAATTAAGGACACATAATCATATGAAAAATATTAATTAAAAAAATAAATGGTGTGCAACATTTTTAACATAGGATGAAGCATGGAAATATGATTAAAAACACCATTGAATAAAAAAAAATAGAAAAGTTTGAAAATATATGAAAAAACAACATTGAAAAAAAATAAAAATTGAACAATTTGAAAATAAATGAAAAAACGAGCATTTAAAAAAATAAAGTGGGAACCTTATGTATTAGAAAATTTAAAATTCAAAAAATCACCTAAAAAGGGAGGGGGGTGCTACCGGTCGCACCATTTTTAAAAACGGGGTAAAAAAATTACCCCCCAAAAAAGAACTCTATAGAATTCTCGTTAAGTTGGTAACTATGTTTTATATATATGTGATTGTAAAATGTTATCCACTAGACTTAATGACCCTAGATATATTTATTGATATAATGTGCTTGCATATGAGCTTGATTAAAGAGTGAAATTGTGTCCTTTTTGAACTCATGCATTGATCTACGATGAACTATTACAACTTTTGTACAATTAATCACATATTATTGAACTCATGCATTGATCTACGATGAACTATTACAACTTTTGTAAAATTAATCACATATTATTTGAATGAAATGTTAGCTAAAAAAATACCTTCAATATTTGAACTCTTTATTCTTTAATGCTAATCAATTTCTCATTTTTTTAAATAATCAAACGAGTTAGGATTAATTGTAGGGTTTTGAGCTTGTAGAATAATTTTAAAAAACCATAAGAACTAATTTCTTATTCCAACTCTGGTGTAGAAATGAGTTTCAATATTAATTTGCAATTTATAATAAAGAAATAAGTTAGTGTAATTGTTAGCCGGTAGGCATACCCATTTGCTAAAGTTCATTCAGAAGTTGGGAACTTTTGTTACTAATGTCATTGTTGTGAAAAATAGCTACCCAACACATGTCCAAACTCATAGTATAGGGGTTCAGTGAAGTACACTGATGACATCCACATTTTTGTTTAAATACATATCTACATTTCATAGGTCTATTGAGAATTGAATCAATTTGAATGAAAAAGGGAAATATATATTAACATTGGTAAACAACAAGTGAATCTAATGAAGATAAAAATTTATGAAATGAAAAGTTATCTTTAGGTTCATATAATTCATTTGGTATATATAATTTTTTATTTTCTATTATTGTTCGACAAATATCAATCATGATACTATTACAACAAGAGGCTACCAGGACCTTGATAAAACTAACATCAAATCCATTCCAAGCGACCGTTATATATGCTCTATACAAAAGATTCTCGGTAGGGACATCACCATTGCAATGGCCCTTGTTATACCTAATGTTCCCGACCTTAGGATTTTTTTGTTAATATAATATGGAGGAATGTATCTATGGATGATTCAACACAAAAAATATATATATATAATCTTGTTTAATTATTTTATTGATATATGTTTATAACAGTTACATATGCTCAACCATGATATATGCTCGACACAACATAGATAATTGGTATAAACATATATCTATATATATATATATATATATATTTATTTATTTATTTATTTATTTATTCTTGTTTTACTATTTTATTGATATATGTTTTGTCGAGCATATATCATGGTTGCTTGGGATGGATTTCATGCTTGTTTTATCAATGTATTGGTAGCCTCTTGTTGTAAGAGTATTATGATTGATATTTGTAGAATTATATTATACAATAAAAAATTATATATACAAAATGAATTAATTGATATTTGTAGAATAATATTAGGCAATAAAAAATTGTATATACGAAATGAATAATATGGATTTAATGATAACTTTTCATGATCTAGGTGGATATTGGTGGTCATCCACCTCTTCCACAAAATCAATGTTTGTTAATTACATCTATCATGTATTGATTTTGTACTTGTCTTATGTATATTCCTACAATGTCAATGCATTGGATCCCATAAAAACTCTGCATTTAAGCGCTCTTGGGGTAGAGTAGTACTGGAATGGGTGATCTCCTGGGAAGTCCTAGTGTTTTACATGCCTCTGGAATTTTGTAAAATTAGACCAATTTATCCCACATGAATCATGGGAATTATTCTCCTCTCACTCTCTCTCTCTCTCATATATATATATATATATTTGTAAGTTAGTAAATATATTAGGGCCTTCTTGGAAAAGTTACAAACCAGTTGTCTTATGTGTCAATAGTGCCCAACTGGGAAACCACTGCTGGCACTAGTCCAAAAAAGAGTGACACTTGTCCAAAAAGAGACTTTGTTTGTCATGAAAAAACTACAGTGCCACGTAGGGCGACGGGTTGTTTGTATGCTAATCTATACAAGAAAAAAACTACAGTGCCTCGCAGGGTGAAGGGATGTTTGTAAAATGAATTGAACTCGACAGAGCTAGATTTAATAACATGAACTAGAAAAAAACTTAAACAAAAGAGCTTTAGAAACCTGGACCAAATTTTGGGCCTACAAAGGCCTGGGTTTTCTTCTTCTTTCCCTTGTCGCATTCTACAATTGTCTGCCAGAGATCTTGGAGAAAGGAAACCAAGTTGTCCACCCTTCTCCAATGCTATTCATCTCTCTTCTACAAGTCCCAGAGCATTGAATTGATGTCCTCCTGTCCCTTGGTCAATTCACGCAGTGAGGCTGTGATTTTATTCTGGTCCACACATTTTTCACGGGTGAAATGAGGTTGGGGGTTGGGTGGGGTGGAGGGAAGTGGTGAGGGAGCGGAGGTGGATTCATTAGGGTGGTGAAGTGGGGAGGTAGGAGGAGGTGGTTGAAGAGGTGGAGAGGATGGGGGTGCATAGCCCAGAGAATTTCCCATGGCATCAAACCATTCTACTTGATAGCCATAATGATTTGAAGGCAACAACAGGGCTACGATGGGAGCCAATACAGGGAGGTTAGCTTCACGAATTGGCTCCACAGGAGCAGGAACAATGAAGGGTGTAGGAGTTATCGAAGGATTCACAATGAGGAGAGCATTGAAATCCAGAGTGTGGTTGGAGTGGGACATTTCCTTTCCCCTGACAGTGTACCAGGTGGCTCCTCGCCTTGGTTTACCTCGTAGACAGGGCATGGTGAGGGGGGACGCTATCTTGGGGAAGAAGACACAGAGCCAAATAACTAGAAAGCTCTAGAGAGGGAGAGGGAGAGCTCTGGAGGTCGAAAGATGGAGAATTATCCCATGCTTGGAGGATGGGGCACCAAAACGGGGGAGAGGAGGTGACCTGTGACATGAATTGCATGGTGCCATGGGCGTTCTTATGCTGTAGGTCGTCTAGTGCATGCAAGAGACATCCATCTTGAGTGCTCTAAAGGGTGGCGGTGTCTGAGCTTAAATGTTGAGGCGATGTGTTGGGGGGAGGAGTTCCATCATATGCCAATTGGCTGGCTATCTAGCCAGGTGGTCTCCCCGTGGCCTATCCACTCGTATTGCCAAGAAATAGCCCATCTGGGGGGCTCACTCTCTCATATATGATCAAGGTGAAGTAGGTCCTTTATGTATTCAATGGAGTGTGATTTAATTCTTATTGTGATTGAGCATATCCAACATCTCTTTCTCTTCAGAGATAATCTACCACTAATATATTTGGTTTATGTTCTACAACATTCTGTTGTTTTATTCATTAATTGAACTTGGGTTTCACTGTATTTCCATGTTCTCTTCTATATTTTATTTTGTATCTCTTTTTGTTCTCAATATAATGTATATTAGTGGTATCAAAGTAGTCTTCTCCTTGTTGTTTCTCGGTGAAAGTCCCCAATGAGGTTAGGTTCTAGAGAGTTGGGTCTTGAGTTAATTTCATTTGGAGATGACTAATATTGTCAACCCAAGTGATCTCCCATAGAAGAAGAAAAGAGATATGACAAAGAAGGAGATAATTTCAATATGTTTCTCGAGGAATCCCTTGCACGAAAGAGGAATGATATGATGGACAAATTCTCTCAAAGACTTCGATGATTATTGATGGTAGTTGAGGCATCTTTGAAAAGAAACCATTCCATAGGTACGACACCCTTAAATGTGAAACTTAATTTTGATATCCCTTTATTTGAAGGATGTATAGATACAAATTCTCTAAAGAAATGCTTGAATCTACTAGAAGGTTTTTATTCCATCCAAAAAAAAAACGGTGGTGAAAATATCACCTTTGCATTCCTTAAATTCATTCCCCATGTCAAATCGTGGTGGGAGAGGCACATCATGGATGAATCTACACCATTCGGGAGAGATCCCACCTGGGAATCCTTTTTTGGATTCCCTCTAGTAGGAGTTATATGTTAGAAAAAAAGTATTGTGGAGTAATAAAATAAAACACATAAGATACAAAATACAATAGATACATAGATATACATGGTTCACCCAGTGTGGGCTATGTTCACAAGAGAAATTTTCAGGTCCTTCCTTTATTATTATCCATCAAATGAAGGGATACAACCTACAACACACCTGATGTAACTTCCTCTTCTTTCCCTCACAGTCTCCTCGCTTAGAATACAATATTCGTAATAGTGCATAGCCACAATATATTTTCCTCATAAAAGAGGGTTTCTTTCTAGGGAAAAAAACCCTAACATAACTTCTACCGTAAGATCTATGACCTTATAATGAATGGTCCAGATTTAATATGAAATTACAATAAACATTTACAAAGAATTTTTTCCTTCGGGGCCTTGGCCCCTAAACCCCCACTTGGCCCCAGATCCCGCAACAAGGAAAGCCCCCCTAAACTCCCCCTCGTGGAGGAGTGTACATTCTTCCAGTGTGTAAAGTATTCATGGGGTATAAACACGGTTGAAAACAAAGGCCTCTGAATCATGAAGATAATCAGGCTCCACAACCAACATTATACCCTATTGGAAGCTATGATGACTAGTATATGAGATGGATAACTATGCATCAGGAGAGATACCAGACGGTGGAGTATACCAACATCTTTCATACCCTGTGTTCAAAGATAGGTATTCAATATTCTGAGAGACACCTTATTTTGAAGCATTGTAGTTCCCTACATAGGTACATCCAAACAAGGAAGGATTTATTGGAAATCGCCTCACTGGGATATTCTTATCAATCTCCTATCAAGATTGAGAAAAAATTTAAGTAATGAAATAAGCGAGAGTTTGGGTCTACAAATATGCAACAAAAATATCATGGAAAAGGTGGCCCTAAATCACATAGAAATGGATATAGTAAGGAAGGCCAACCTCAAGACAAAGATTCCAAGCTACATGAAAATAAGGGTAAGGGGAAGACAAAAAAAAACAATGGAAAGTGGTGTGAGTTCCATAAAAACCCATGGCACAACATTTATGAATGTTGCTCGAAATAGTCATTGTTGGCCGAGATTAAAGAAAAGGAGGCAGATCATGACTTGGTCTTTGATTCAGAATAGGGAAAGCATATCGTCAATGCAAAACCTAGTGCTACCATTGCAACCACAAAGATCCAAGCAGACGAGTTGAAGGATATTGAGGAGGGGGAGGACCTCTTCCATTCAAAGATGTGGGTGAAGGGGACCCTACTACATTTCATTGTTGGTAGTGGGAGCCAGATTGACCTGATCTTGGTTGAGGTCATCAAGGGATTGAAGTTTTCGATGATGCCACACCCCCAACCATACACCATTAGTTGGTTGAAACATATATGATACCTTCACATCAATGAGTAGTGTCTCCTTTCCTATGATACCAATACCTTCAAAGATGATGTACTATGTGATGTTTCTCTACTTGAAGTCTGTGATTTTCTATTAGGACAACCATATATGTGGAAACATCACGTTTTTTATGATTCTCGACCTCGTAGTGTCATTTTTACTCTGAAGGGTAATCTCTATAGGATACCATATTTAGTTATGACTATCACAATTTCATTGATATTGGAAAAATAGTTCTGCAAATACCTTTCTATACAGTAGAAACAGGTCAAAAATATTGTAGAGTAGCACAAAAATATATTTTCACCTATGGGGGTGCCTATGCACTGACAAGGAAACATTTCCATTGACTTGGTTCTTGGGGATCCCTTAACCAATGGTCTAATCTATATACACCCCCTTCTAGAGAATGATATTCTTCCATGTGTTTAAGATAACTATAATATAGCCCTTTATATCTCTCATGGACATAGTCCTTTTAAAGTGTACTTGGGGTTCCAACCATTATCCCCCATTTATGTATCTCTTCATGTTGCATCTTCACTTACAGAGGCCAAGGAAGATCATGCAACCAAATTTATTGAATGGATACAACACCTCCAACAATAGGCTCATGACACCCTTCAAAAGGATAATTCCAAGTATAAGCAGTGACATGACCAATATCAAGTTCCACACAAGTTTCAGGTTGGTGACAATAGAACATACAAATCTATCGGGATGTCAAAGCAAGACAACTCCTTGAACAAGTAAAGTGGCTCACCAGGATTCAAATTTAACAAAATTTTCCCCATATCCTGTAGGAAATTATTCTACAATATCAAAACCCTAAACTTAAACCTAATTTGTTTTATTATTTCAAAAAATGAGAAAATTATTTGCATTAAAGGATAAGGAGTTCAAATATTGAACATATTTTTTTTAGCTGAGATTTCGTTAAAACAATATGTGAATAATTGAAAAACTTGTAACGATTCAATATAGGTCACCGCATGAGTGTAAGAAGCAGATAATTTCCTTTCTTAATCAAGCTCACATGAAATAAAGATACATCAATATACATATCAATGTTCATTAAGTACAATGGATATGAGTTTATCCCATAGACATAACTAACACATCTATAGGAGTAGTCACATTGTGTTCAATGTTCATTCTTTTTATTCCTATGTCTCATGAAATGGAAACAAGACCAAGTACCATGTAAACAATTGTTTGATCATGAAAAAAGATCAATTTATAGGTGGAAGATTCAAAGTAAGAGTTTATTCTTGAAGCAAATAAGGAACATAATTGTTGTCCCATCTACTATCAATGATCTCTAGTGCTTTGGAAATTTGGGATTGCTATTATGCACAATCACACAGTTCGAAATTGCATAAATGTCAAATCGCTTGTAGACAATCATATACGAGAGGATTCCTAAAGGTGTGTCAATAATTTTCAAAATTGTATGCACATGTTGACTATGTATTAACTTATCATACATAGAGACAAGATATAGGATGGATACAACCATTCTTTCCTCAAAACCTTCATGAATCCCTATTCATATTAGATCTTTTATTTCTCTTCCCAATGCACAATAAGACAGCCTGTGAAGCCAAATATAAGTTATAACCAATTTGCAACAACCTATGAAGTGGAAGATAAGTTAGAACAACATAAGTGAAGTTGTTTACTATACCCTTTTTTTTCTTTAGCCGATATGTAGGACCACATTGTCCTCATTTAGTGTAAATCTTGCATGCACTCAAAATTCATGTAGCATATACAAAGTGCTTGGATTTTTTTGTAGGTATACTTTATATTGTAGTTGTTTTAGTGTTGGAAGTGCATCTTGGAATATAGGTTGTCTAATTCTACATTGTACAATGTTATTGTTGTTGGTTCAGGTGATACCATTTAGGAAATGTCTATATATGTAAGAGAAATTATGATTTCATCTCACAAAGTCAATTGTGGATCATCTATTAATGTGGATGTACCAGTAGGGGAGTTATCAATGGAATAGACAAGATCAAATGGGGTTGGGAATGCATATATTATTGTTAATGCACCTTCAACATGTGTATTGATGCAGGAGCATCGCTCCACCTCAGCATGTGCCAACTGGTTAGCACATTGGTGCACATTCAAGGAAGAGAGAGGCGTAGCCCTTTCATTTTCCCTTTGAAATTTAAATTGAAATTAAGGAAATTAATGATGCTAGGATAGAAGAGCCAAGTTATTCTCTCTCACAAGTTGTATATGAGGTCGCCTTAAGTGGTTGACGGTGGGAGGAATCTGGATCCGATTCAGATCAGATTTCCACTCATTGTAATTTGCCTCATTAGTCAGGCATTTTAAATGGTGATTAGACACCATTATCGTAGCTTGGAGGGAAACTTCATCGAGCCCCTCTTGTATAAATCTTTGTATTGTATGCCCGGTAGAGGTGGTTGAATATGAATGGAAAATTATTGTAAGCCAAGAGGTCATTGAGAGCCGAGATTCAGTTGCAGTCTGGACTCATACATTGTAATTAACATTCTGTCATTAATAGGAAAGAACAGATTCCACTCTTGGTAATTTCCTATGTGATGGATGTTATTGATAAATTTCATTTATGGTTATGTTTCTCTATGCTATAGATGTGTATGTTAGGATTCATCTGTAGGGATAGAGATAGAATCATCTTTCTGTGAATTTGTTGAATCGGTTTTGGTTCTTTAGGATAAGTGCAAGGAGTGCATGATTGTTTCACATTATTCTCATCACCCTTATGACCGTTAATGATGTAAACCTATCCTTTCTCTTTAGAAGGATCAATTTCCTTAATCCCTAAATAAGAATGATGATAATTTTTCAAGAAAGATGAAATCATACTTTTCATTTGTCAAAAAACTTAGAAAAATGGATCTTCACACCTTTATTAGTGTTAAGGGTGTGACAATATAGGATCATCACAGGTTGCACCAGAGTCACCTGTGACGTCGTCGCAGTTTGCTCAGTGTTAAGGGTGCGACGATTTTCGTACGAAGGAAAAAGAGGAATTTCTCGAAAGTTCTAGAATAGAAGCTTCGAGGGTGAGGTGGTATCCGATTGGTTTGGATATGAGTCGCATCCCTGATCTCATGGGATCATCATAACCTCCTCACCCTATTTTTTTCAGCCTATAAAATGAGAGGAGTTTTCACGGGGAAAGTTATCTTGGGAAAGTTGTCTAGCTTTTGGTGTGAACTTGAGTAATTTTTGTAGCTTTGGGATTTTCTTTGTCAACATAGATTGTCGGTCTCAGAATCCATGGAGAAAGAAGTGTGTGGGAATTAAGGAACTGTTGGAAATGACCTTACAACATCATGGCATCAGTTTTATTCTCCTTTTCATATTTCTAATACAACAATATTATATTTCTTTCCGATTAAATTGTCCTTATTTTATTGTATGACTCTTTGATCACATACATAGGTTTTGTTGAGTATACATTGTTTCTTTCACTTAGTTGTCTTGTGTATTTTTACAGGTTCAACATCCCATAAGCCTTGGAATGGAGTGAGGATGACACTAGCGAATACAAGTGACATTTAAAAGGTATGCCATTTATCTCTTGTTAGTTAGTATGCGTGATGATTGAAACTTAGGGAAAGTTTTATATTCTGTCTTGTTTTGTTCTAGTTTCGGGGTAAAACTAGGGAGATCAGTTTGTGTCTACACTTACCGATTAATCCAATAAAAAAATTGGTGACCATATTGGGGAGATCAGATTGTTTGCCTAGTTTGTATTTCTTTATTTCTTTGATTTCTTGGGTTTTGTTTTCTGAGTCACTGGGAGATCTAGTTTGACTCTCTGACTGTTAAACTTCACTGGAAAAAATTTCTTGCTTTTTATTTTTTCAATTTTTCCTTTGATTGTCACACCCTACTTTGAGAGACAGTGCAACGATCTAGGATAGATGCACCCTACCTTTTGAAACAGTTTTTCGTCATCGCACTGTATTTGTTCTATAGCCTGCGATGATCAAGGATTGTCGCGCTGTGTTAGTCTACAACCTGCAACGATTATGAAAAATAAAATAAAAATTGATGGTTTTTCTTGCCCAAATCTTAGATATGGTTTTGGGGTGTTTTGTTGGGTCTGATTACAGTCTGCTTGACAACTTTGAATCTTCTTTTATTTATCTTTGAAAAAAAAAAATTCATTTCTTGCTTTGCATTAGATTGGGGGCATCTTTGCATTTGAAGTAGTGAAATTGCATGGTTTTTGGCATTTTTTGGTCTTGAATTTTGAAACAATTTCCCCCTCATGGCTAGGGAGGCCAAAAATCATGTATTGGTGTATAGTTTCTTTGGCTCATTTCTTGAATCTCTTGATATTGATGTGTTTAATAAAATTTTGGGACATTGTGCATCTGGGAATGATAAATGTTTTCTCCTTCTCGTAATATAGCTTTCCTCTAAATGAAATATTTTCATTTTAATTTCTTTGCATTGTTTAGAGTCGGTCAAAACATCATTTAGTCCACGCCATTTTACTCTTGAGTAGCAACAACCTTAAAAATAAAGAGCTTATAAAAATTGATTAGAAATTTTTATATTTTTTGGTAGCAAACCTACATTAGATTAGTTGTAGGGCTTTGGAATAGGAGTGAAAGATAACTTTCCAAAGATGCAAACAAACATAGAATCTTGAGTTAGGGAGCGATAAAATCTAGTTATTTTAGTTTGTCCTGGGTTATTTTAGTTTGTCCTGGGAATCCCTTCTCACACAAGAGTCAATCATGAGGTCGCATTAGGGCCGATAGAGTTACTCACCCTGCTTTGTTGGTCTTAGTGTCGAGATTGCACATATTATTTTGGGTCACTTGAGAAGAAAATCCTGTGGGGACCTTCTCGAGTTGATTTCAGGCTTGGATACCCTACCCTTGCACGTGGATTGGGTTGTCGACTGTTTCCCCAGGAATCATTGTTGTATTTGGTAACCTTAGTGGCCTTTCTCTTTAGGTCTTTACACAAGGTGACGGTGAAGGGGAAAGTCTTTGTTGTACCTGGAATCGATGTTGGCTAAACTCACTTGGGATCCTTGGATGGTATACCCACAATTATGTGTGGGATCTTGCACCAGGATGTAAGTCCATTAAGCAGGTTCTCAACATAACTTTTCCACCCACTCTATCTCAACCCCTTCTTACATTGTTCTTGCGATATTGGATTTCATCACCAACTAGTGTGCTCATCGTGAGAAGGTTTTGTTTTCTTGCTTTCTTACTAGATTTTTAGCGTGTGTTGTTTATTTTCCCTAGAAAACTCTAGGTTGGATCTATTTTTATGGCGTCAGTTCCCAGAACAACCGATGAAGCAACCCCTACCTCGGGGGAGCCTTTTGTTTTTCCTTCTTATGGAAATGTTGGTCCTCCTCACATCACTACTTTGAGCCTTCCAGGTCTCACAATTGGATTACCGTTTTTTTTCCACTCAAGTAATCTCGAATTCAGCAAGTGCTTCGGTTGTATGCAATTCCCCCCAAGAACATCAACCTCATGTTGATCCTTCATTGTCTTCACCAGTAAAATATTGTTCGCCTTATTCACTTGAAAAGCCTTCTTTCATTTCATCTTCTTTGTTGAGTGAAAGCTCTAAAGATAGTGACCCAGTGGATAATAAGAATTAGAAAAGGAAGAAGAAGAAGAAGAAAAATAAGAAAGGTTCTAAACCTCCAAACACTGTTGGACATGTTGGAAAACCTCTAGTTACTGATAATCGTGCTAGGAGTGTTGATGATGCCAAGATCACCCAAACAACTCATAATCCCAAGTACCCTTGCAGGATTTGTAAGGGTAGCCATATTCTTAAGGATTTCCCTGGTTTATTCAAGGTTATAGAAGCATGGTCTACACACCCTCACCAACCCATGTCCTTGGCCTCTGAACGACATGCTGATAACCTCCCGTCAACTAGTCACGATATTGTTGGGAAGAAGAAAAGTAGAGTCAAATTCCCTTGTAGGTTATGCGAAGGGAGTCATCAAACTCACCTTTTTCCTCATATGGACGAAGCCTCAAAATTACTAGAAGAAATGACTATTTACCAACCTCAATTTCCAGTTTATTATTGCAGGCTTAGTCTCAACCCTCTTGTAGTTGATGGAATGATCATTTGGGTTCTTTCGTCGATTAGTCTGGTTGATCAGGTAGTCAATCTGGTCATGTCCTTAGTTGAACCATTTGACAAAGTGGTCGATCTTATCCCATACTCGGTTGATCCCACTCTCTCATTAGAGAGTGAAACTCAAGCAGTTGATCTATTTCCACCTGCCAACCCCATTCTCACCTTGGAGAATGCAACCCAAGCGGTTGATCTGATCTCGTCATCGGTCGATCCTACTCTCCTGTTAGAGTATAAACCTGATACTACCCACATTTTTCTCGTTGATACAAAATCTACCCTGCTAGGGGGAATTCCTCCTTCTCCCATGGAACCCTCTCCAATTAATGAGGCTATCACTTTTATTGGGGTGCACTAACTGGACCTCGTCTTCCCTCTCACATTACTTTCAAGATTATAGTGCAATGTTTTGGTCAGGACGTTCCTCAAACGTTGATAGAAGAAGGTTCTTCTGTTAGTATTTTTTCCTCTATTTCTTGGAAAGATTTGGGTTATCCTCAGCTTGTGTCGATTATGCAGAATCTGTTATCTTTTAATAGAAGAACCAGTCACCCTTTAAGAGCCTTCCTCAATTTCCTGTAAATTTGTGAGGGAAAATTGTCATTATTGACGTCATGGTAGTCCAAGACCCCTTGGATTTTGATTTACTCCTTGGGAGAGATTATGTCTATGCCATGAAAGATATTGTGTCCACTCTTTTTTGTGTGATATCTTTCTCTCACGATAGAAGAATTGTGACTATTTATCAACTTTCATTCATTGGTCCTGACTCAATGACCTCCCCAAACGGTTTGTATATGTAGACAATATCTCTCCCACCACAGGTCAATTATGTGGCGTTGTATCCCATGATTTCAGTTGCTGATGCAGATGAGCCTCTCACTGTAAGTTCAATCTCTTATGAATTAGATCCGATAGTTGACATGGTGATCTATTCTATAGGGCTTTTAGAGCTTGATCTCCTTATCCCTGCCACGACCCTCAACATGTGTTCCTTCCAGAGTGTGCATCTTCCATCAAGTGAAGATATCTTATAAGCCATGACCGAGTTTTGTCCCATGACATGGTTTCCTTCGGGAGCATCATCCTCTTGGAAGCCATGATCAAGAAGAAAGTGTATGAGCATGGTTTTCTGATTTCAAGCTCATTAAAAAATGAAACCATCTTTGAGGATGATTTTCTGATTTCAAGCTCATTAAAAAATGAAACCAGCTATGAGGATATTTTTGCGTCTCAGTGGCAACCTCATTAAAAAATGAAACAAATCTCTAGGGATTGAACCTGGATTCTCAAGCATATTTCTTGTTCTTGTGTCAAGCTCATTAAAAAATTAAATAGTTTTTCCCCTTCTTTGTTTGAGTCAAGTCCTTCATCTAGTATTTGAAGCTTCATTGCATTCGCCTTTGTAGTTGGATGAAACAAAGCTTAGGGGGCAATGCTTATAGCCATTAGAATTCATGTTGAAGTTAAAGACACTAGTTTCTTAAGTTGCGGGATAAGTACCAACCATCCCTACATTATTTGTTGGGAATTCCAAGAATAATTTCCTCTGGTTCAAGCTTGTGTAAAAATGAAATCAGGTCCAAGCATAGTTTTGTTTAGTTTTAATCTTGTGTAAAAATAAAATCTATCCCAAGCATAGTTTTGTTTTGTTTTAAGATTTCATAAAAATGAAAACAA
>JASDQU010105464.1:18707-34983 GCA_032191745.1 Picea mariana | reverse complement strand
ACAAACAATGTAAAGCCAAAATAATACTCTGTAAAAAAATTAAAAAGGGCATATTTAGGCTTTATACCTCTGGATTTGGCTGAAATGGTCGTATCTTGGGCAAACAGAAACCTTTTCGAGTGAAACAAAAAGCATTCATGAATGAAACTAGAGCTATGGACGCAATGGAATAGTCTTGTCGGCCAAAAAATGTACATAAATGACATAAAATAGAGATGAGACAACTTGGCTTCAGGATCTCAATCTACAATAGGAGTAGGTCTTCAAACAGGCTATGATACCATGTTTGAAAACATAAGTATCCCAACAGAGGATGAACACCTTTAGTAACCACTCACACAACCAGATAAAATATCAACAGAGTGATTTTTTGACATAGTAAAACCCCCATGGGGAAACACCCATGGCCCTAGCCAATGCGACCACTTGGAGCAATTTATTAATGCAAAAGAAAAAGATTACAGAGAGATTTTACAAGAGAATTTCTCACAACAGATCATTGACAAATGAACCTCCATGCTCTTTAAATATAGATCATGGACCAATCGGGTGTTATGTTAGGGATTAGGCTTTATACCTCTGGATTTGGCTGAAATGGTCGTATCTTGGGCAAACAGAAACCTTTTCGAGTGAAACAAAAAGCATTCATGAATGAAACTAGAGCTATGGACGCAATGGAATAGTCYTGTCRGCCAAAAAATGTACATAAATGACATAAAATAGAGATGAGACAACTTGGCTTCAGGATCTCAAYCTACAATAGGAGTAGGTCTTCAAACAGGCTATGATACCATGTTTGAAAACATAAGTATCCCAACAGAGGATGAACACCTTTAGTAACCACTCACACAACCAGATAAAATATCAACAGAGTGATKTTTTGACATAGTAAAACCCCCATGGGGAAACACCCATGGCCCTAGCCAATGCGACCACTTGGAGCAATTTATTAATGCAAAAGAAAAAGATTACAGAGAGATTTTACAAGAGAATTTCTCACAACAGATCATTGACAAATGAACCTCCACGCTCTTTAAATATAGATCATGGACCAATCGGGTGTTATGTTAGGGATCAATGGTCGTTAAGATMGAGGATAATATGAACCATCAGATCACTCTATGTCAGGAACATATCGTAACCCTTGGATTTCCTAACTACAAAGGCATACTAAAGAAACACACTTTTACCTAACAAAACATTAGACCAAATAGATCTTAAATAACTCCTAAGTGACTAAATATCCTAACAAAAATTTAAGAATTGATCTACCAATCCATTTCACAGCTTAATTGAAGAATAACAAAAATGCATCAGAACTTGAAAAACATCAAATAGAAAGTCTCCTACAGTGTAGAAAAATGAATATAATCTAAAATACCATCATTACTATGTACTTGTTCGATGTTGGTATTGTTGATGTTTTGGTAGTTGCACGAGGATCTTTGATCCATATTATTTTCAGCACGAAATGAGCGCGAAGATATAATAAAGAAATGTACAGAGATATATCGGATACCCAATAATATAACATAAATGTATTAGGGATGCAACCATAAACACAGAGATACAATAATACACAATTTTTTATTAATGAGCGAAAATGTACAAAGAATGTAAAAATACAGAGTGAAAAACTCACTAGAATGGTGGTAGCTTGTCTCTAAGAAGATATGTGTATGCTACTCACATTCTGTAATGCCCCCGAGCCGTCATCCCACTGGCCGGGAAAACACTACTGTGCGGAACAACATCATTCTCATACTTAATTAATAACATGCATTTAAGTCCAATTAAACACATTTAACTCAGAGTAAGCACAAGATTACTACTAACATAAATAATCCCTGGCATTAAAAATAATTCATATGCACAATAGAATACATGATACATATAAGCATCACAGGCATGCAAAACATAATATTAAGCATAAGTTGATACTTATCTTTGAAACCATGGTAATTCCACCAACCAAGTGTAGGCCTTCCATGAACCTCCCAGCCTTAGACCACACTGCTCATCATGCTCAGCAGTGGGTCACCCCCCAGCTGGGACTAAGCTCCACCCAAGGCAAGGAATCCTAGTCTAGGCTAAGGTTACAAGGAAAACTACACAGAGAAACCAGAAGGATTCTCTCTAAGAGCCTTCTTACGCCCACTGCTCACAGACTCTCATTCCCCACATGCTTGTTCCACCTGGGAGTATACACCTTCACAAGCACAGTCCATCGATGCTTCACCTCCCTCTCTGGGTCTCAGCAACAGGCCAGATCAAGAATTCTCAGAGCTTCGTAGTTGGTGCTGGACTCTCTCACAGGCCTGACAACTTGCCTCTTCAACCATGGGCCTGACAACCCACTTCTTCAACTAGTTTCGGCCCAATTCCAGCAAGGTGAGGATAACAACAAAAACAACTGATCAACTCCACTCAGGAAAAACAGAAGGCAACAACCCAAAGACAATTCGGGTACAGACTCGACTCTGCAAGAGCAGATAGGCTGGGCTCATAGGGTACACAGGTGACATGGCTCAATCCACGGGTTTACCACTGATTTCAAGGCATGTGACAAGGAATCAATGCAGAGGTCAAACATCAACTCAAACGGTTTAGACAGCGAATACATTGGCCTCTCAAGAAAACATTACGGTTTCCTGGTTTTAGAGTTGCATGAGGGTATACAGGGATCATATGTAGACGCCCAACAAGACAGTCAGACACTCAAAAAATGGAGAACGAACTCCCATCACGGCTCAATTCTTGGGTTAAATTGCATGTTCCTGGGCCGACACATGTCGCTCATGAAGCTGCATGCACTCCATCAAGTACGTGTTCCCTTTTCCAAGAACTTAGGATAAAAGTATATATTTCACATGGCTTTTGGAATAATATTAAAATATTATTCCCAAGGACTTAAGCCCCTAGGCTCAACACTTAGCCTCTCTTTCCAACCTTCCAGCCCCCAATCCCTTACCCATTCTGTGGAAGCTTAGTCCCCCATCACTCATTCATCGTGGTCAGTCTGCACGCATCGGTGTTTATATTTTTTTATTAATGTTCTACATGATTACATATACAAAAGCAAGCTCCCAGCTTTAACACTTAGGCTCTCCGGCCTAATAACACATAAGCCCACCAGCTTATATAAACTTGGCTCAAAAGCCTATAAAACATAATTAAAATTCATAATGAAATATTTATACTTCATAGACATGATTTACAACAGGGCTCAGCCTTGGGGACATTACAATCCCCTCCCCTTATTTTTGCACTGTCCTCAGTGCAACTTTACATTGCATCTGCAAGATTTTCAAAATTTTCAAAATGATGCGGGTACTCTGCCCGCATAACATTTTCATTCTCCCATGTCGCGTCCTCAAGACTGTACCAAGTCACTAGACCTTTACAATCCCTATAGCTCGATTTTGGAGTTGTTTGTTTTTCCTGTCCAATATGTGCACAGGATGCACTTGCAGGACACCTTCTTGTTCCACCTGAATCACATTCCAATTGATAACATGATTAGCAACTGGTATATATTTATTAAGTAATGAAACATGAAACACATTATGTACAGTCATAGATGTAGGTAATGCAAGCATATATGCAACTGCCCCAATCCTTTCTAGGATTTCAAATGGCCCACAAAATCTGGCTACCAAATTGGTGCAACTTCCTAGCTTCAGGGAACTCTTGTTAGCTTTCACTTTCAGGAAAACATGATCACCCACTTTGAACTCTCTGTGGGTTCTCTTCTTAAGAGCATAACTTTTCTGCCTATCCTGGGTAGCTTTCAAATTCTGCTTAATTTTTATCATTTGGTCCTCCATCTCCTTGAGCAACTCTGGCCCAACAACTGCTCTATCAGCTGGATTATCCTAGCTTACTAGAGTATTTCATTTTCTTCCATAAAGTGCTTCAAATGGGCTCATATTCAATGATGCATGATACCCATTATTGTAGGTGAATTCTACCAAGTGCAGGTAGTCTTCCCATCTTGATGGTTTTTCCATCACATACATTCTCAGTATGTCTTCTATTACTCTGTTCACCCTCTCTGTCTGTCCATCAGACTCAGGATGATAAGTTGTACTAAAGTTCAGCTTCGTTCCGAATCATTTGAACAATCCTTTCCAGAAATTCAAGGTGAATTTCGGGTCTCTGTCAGACACAATTGTTTTAGGAATTCCGTGCAATCGTGTCACTTCCTTCACGAAAATATCAGTAACATCTGTTGCCTTGTGAGTAGTTTTCAGTGGAATAAAATGGGCAGCTTTTGTAAGCTTGTCCACCACCACCATGATCGAATCATGCAACTTTCTTGTTCTGGGCAATCCTGTAATAAAATCCATTGTCACCACTTCCCACTTCCACTTAGGAATGGGTAAAGGTTGCAGCAACCCTGCTGGGTGCCTATGCTCAGCTTTAACTTTCTGGCACTCCATACATCTGGCGATGTATTCAACGATCTCTCTCTTCATACCCGACCAAAAGTAATGGCTCTTGACCGCTGCTACTGTTTTCTGATATCCCGGGTGCCCTGCATAAGGCACATTATGCATCTCCTGCAAAATCATCTGTTTCAAGCACTGGACATTGGGTACAAAAATTCTGTTCTTGTACAATAGTATTCCATCAGTTTCCAATTTATAAATTTCCATCTTCTGTGGCATCTTATCTGTTGTAGCTTGGCTACCAATTCTCTATACTGTAGATCTACATTTGCAGCCTCCATAATTCTGCTTTTAATATTAGTCAGATAAATGCTAATGGCTGTAGCATGTAATTCATGCACCCTCCTGCTGAGTGCATCAACCACTTTATTCTCCTTTCCTTTGATATGCTTGATCTCAAAGTCATACTCACATAGAAATTCCAGCCACCTACTTTGTCTAGCGTTTAAGGTTGTCTGATCAAACAAATATTTCAGACCATTATGGTCTGTTCTCAATTCAAATCTCCTTCCCATGAGGTAATGTCTCCATTTCCTCAGAGCGTGAACAATTGTTGCCAACTCCAAATCGTGAGTGGCATAATTATTTTCGTGCTCCTTCATCTTCCTGGACTCATAATAGATTACAAATCCATTTTGACTGAGAACTCCTCCCAACCCTTCTTTACATGCATCTGTGCACACCACGAAATCCACATTTGGATCTGCAATCCTCAATATTGGAGCGCTGGTTAACAGCTGCTTCAATCGCTGGAAACTTTTCTCACACTCTTTAGTCCACTGAAACTTTTCCTCCTTCCTTTGCAAGGAGGTGATAGGGTGAGCTATCTTTGAGAACCCTATGATAAACCTTCTGTAATAGCTCGCTAGACCCATAAAGGATCTAAATTCCGCCACATTCCTTGGTGCTAACCATTCTCTGATGGCCTCAACCTTCTCAGGATCCATGACGATCCCTTCTTCTAAAATAATGTGCCCCAAGTAATGGATTTGCCTTTGATAAAACGAGCATTTAATCAACTTGGCATACAGCTGGTGTTCTCTCAACACTTGCAGCACCATCCTCAGGTGTTTTTCATGCTCTTCCTCTGACTTGGAATACACCAAAATGTCATCCAGGAAGACTATGACTAACTTGTCTAGATAGTCCCTGAATACACCATTCATCAAGCACATAAAAACAACAGGTGCATTCGACATCCCAAACGGTACCACTATGAACTCGTAATGACCATACCTTGTTTTAAAGGTGGTCTTGCTGATGTCTTCATCCTTTATTTTTACCTGGTGATATCTTGATCTGAGATCTATCTTCAAAAATATTTTCACACCTTTCAACTGATCGAAAAGATCATCGATCCTCGGTAGAGGATACTTGTTCTTGACAGTTACTTTGTTCAACTGTCTGAAATCAATGTAAAGCCTCAACATCCCGCCCTTCTTCTTCACAAATAGGACTGGGGCACCCCAAGGTGACATGCTTGGGAGAATGTATCCCTTCTTTAAAATCTCTTCAAGCTGCAACTGCAACTCTTTCAGCTTTGGTGTACTCATTCTATAAGGAGCTTTCGACACTGGAGCTGCTCCAGGCATCAAATTTATAAAGAAATCGATATCTCTCTTCAGAGGTAGTCTGGGTACCTCCTAAAATACGTCTTCAAACCTTTTTAGTACTGCATGGTCTCCAATACTTGGCACCTTATCCTTAGGCATTTCCCCCACTTGGGCTGCAAATAATTGACAACCTTGTCTGTAGCACTTCTTCAGCTGCATTGCTGATATTTCTCTAACAGTAACAACTCTAGGAATTCCTTGGACTATTTTTTGATTCCCTTCCTCATCCAGGCATGTGAATTCCTTGTTACGACAGTCCAGGAGGGCATGGTGCTGGTCCAACCAGTCCATCCCAATTAAACAGTCATAAGAGCCTAAAGACAGAATATTCAATTCATCCTCCATGCTCATTCCATTCATGTCTACAAGACAGGACTTGACTAACTCCATGACTTTCCTCTTGGTTCTTGTAGCTAGCTGCACTAACCAAGACTTTTCATGTTTTCTTCTTATCAAATGCAAACTTTCTACCACTCTAGGGTCTATATAACTATGGCTAGCCCCTGAATCAATTAAAATAATAAATGGTTGGTTGTTAATCATGCCTTCCACTTCAATCATGTGCGAATGAAATTCATCTTTCTTGTTGTCCAGGGCCTCATAGATCCTTGGCATTCTACTACCCATGTCCTCCATTGTTTTATCTTGTTGAAAATTATGGACAGCTCTTGCTTTGCCATTTTTTATGAGGACAATCTCTGTACTTGTGGTTCCCTTTACAGCCCCAACGCTGAATGGGCATATGTCTCAGCCTTTGTTTGCCCACTTCAACCTTTCTCGGCTCTCTAAACGATGGATGTCCTTGAGGACTATTTTTGAAAAAGGGAGGTTTGTTTCCCTTCTGCCTCTGTTCATTCTTAAACTTCTTCTGGTCGTCCCAAGCCTTCCAAAAGGTAGGTTTTTCTCTTTGTTGCTCATATAAGAATTTCTCTCTTCTTATTGTTTCTTCCATAGTCCTAGGATCATCATATTGAATCTTGTCACCAAAGGGAGGTGGCAGCCCACTTAGATACCTCTGAATCTTGATAGCCTCATCTTTGATGAATGGAACATACTTCAGTAATTCCAAAAACCTTCATTCATATTCATCAATGGTCATGCTGCCTAGCTTGAGTTTGAAGATCTCCTTCATCTTTCTATCATAGTATATTTTAGTCAGGTATTTCCTCTCGAAATACCTCTTGAATTCCTTCCATGTGATATCTTTCTCTCTAACGTGTTGCACCTCCACAAGCTGATCCCACCACATGGATGCTTTTCCTTTTAGTTGATACATCACAATTATTCCTTTTGCATGAGAGGAATAATTCTGCAGTTGGAAATATTTCCTCATGCCAAGCAACCATGTTTCGGCATCTTCCTCCTTATGTTCTCCATCAAACGTAGGAGGCTTAATCTTGTTCATCTCCCCTTTCAATTCATCCACTCCAGATATTCAGTGTTATCTGGTAGGGGATGGGCTTGAACTATTGTGTGCTTCCTTATCGGAATGCTTTGGGGAGCGATGACGATGTCTACTACCACTCCTCGATCTTCTTTTTCTCTCAGGGGTCATGCGACTCCCTATTTTGCTTGTGTCACTCTCCTTTCCCAATTTCCTTTCTATTCTCTCCAGGTTCTTCAACATCTTTAAGTTATATTCACCCTGCCGATCCCTGACCCTCATGAGATTTCGACTATCGGCTCAGTGAGCTTGGGCTTCTTTCTGGAATCTTTCAATGATTTTCATCACCTACCCTTCGTTATCCAATTATCTTCTGTGCCCATAGGAGTTTGATCCTTTGACTCCCAAGTTGACATCCCTTCCTTCTCTTTCGTTCTCTGAATTAGAGGCAATCCACACCTCTTCCATTTCTATACTTGGCGCCGATTTGGGGCTGTCCTGACACTCATTGAAATATGCACACACAACATGCAGTCAACCGAAGTTTGTCAGGCTTTAAACCCTTAATAAAACTACAACTTTCATAAACCAACGCGAATAAGAAAGCGTTTCAATTCCATGAATTTTCTGAGCTCTGTTTGGCTCTGCAATTTCCAGTGATAGCCCCCGTTTTCTTAGTCCCCAATTCATGCGTCCACGAGCCATGATCAAACACTAAAATACTAGGTGCTACATGGCTCTCCAAATGAAACTTCAGTTTTTGGGATTTCGGGGCTTCGGGGTTTCGGGTTTTGGTGTTTTGGTCCCGAAGGTTCTTGCACTCACTTCCCTCTCCAATTCTCGACTTCCAAAAATTTAGTTTCCTTACCCTCCGGGCCCATAGCACAGTTGTCACCCACCAAGGTAGTGACACATGGTGTCCTTAAGAAGGTCCACCTCACTCCCAGTGATGTCAGGGGGGGGCACTACTTTTACTTTTCATTTCGGAGTTTTGGGCATCAGGAGTATGTGCATCTACACATCTCAAACTTCCATTTGCCGAAATTCTGAAATTACGGTCTATTCATCTACTTGATCCAACGGTCGAGTTCCTCTCCCACGATCTACGGTGTAGATCATTTCGGAATTTCGGGGTTTCAGGTTTTTAGTAACCGGTAGTTCACGATGCAACGACTCCAAATCTCTTGTCACTTCAATCCATGAATTTCGATACATGAGTTGTTGTATGAGATCCAACGATCCTCAATGATTTGGATCTAACGGTCTAGATCTCTCCTATGCTTACACCTATCAAAGCTCTTCAACCCTAACTTTATTTCTAGTTGGTTGGATTTGACAGCTCACGTGATTTCGACACTTCTTCCTGGGAGCGCTCCACCGTCCGATTCTACCCTTGTTAATCTCTTTTGCGATTCGAAACTTGGAGTGACAAAGAATTTGTCCTGCGCTCGAAGTTCACGATCCCTGAATTCATGAAATGATCCAACGGTTCAAACCAACCATGATCAACGACCCACGTTTATTCTGGATCCTAGGGTGGTGAGTTTCTCCATCCACTAACCACCTTGCAACTTCTTGCCATCTTACGACCCTCGCGATTTCACGAGTTCTCCATAGAGAATTTTGACCGTCCAACTCTGTTTCTCAAGGACTTATGGCCAATGACTTGGTACCCTCCTTCTGAAACTTCATCTACTTGATCCAACACTTCTGGTGTGGAGTTCTCTCTCTCCTTGTGGCCATATACCACACCGGCTGTAGTTTTATAATACCGCTACACCTCCTGAGATTTGTAACATGGTCAAGTAGCCCATTGACACTCAGAAACATTCTGAGGTCTGAAATTAGTCCTCTAGACATAATTTCCTTCTCAAAACCTCGGTCCAAAGACCACTTATCCAATCCATCCAGGCTCAACGTTGAAACCAGGCTCTGATACCATACCGTAACACTCTCGGGCCGTCATCCCATTGGCCGGGAAAATGCTACTGTGCGGAACAACATCATTCTCATACTTAATTAATAACGTGCATTTAAGTCCAATTAAACACATTTAACTCAGAGTAAGCACAAGATTACTTCTAACATAAATAATCCCTGGCATTAACAATAATTCATATGCACAACAGAATACATGATACATATAAGCATCACAGGCATGCAAAACATAATATTAAGCATAAGCTGATACTTATATTTGAAACTGTGGTAATTCCACCAACCACGTGCAGGCCTTCCACAAACCTCCCAACCTTAGACCACACTGCTCATCATGCTCAGCAGTGAGTCACCCTTGAGCTAGGACTAAGCTCCACCCAAAGCAAGGAATCCTCTAGGCTGAGGTTATATGGAAAACTACACAGAGCAACCAGAAGGATTCTCTCCAGGAGCCTTCTTACGCCCACTACTCACGGACTCTCATTCCCCACATGATTGTTCCACCTGGGAGTATACACCTTCACAAGAACAGTCCATCAGTGCTTCACCTCCCTCTCTGGGTCTCGGCAACACGCCGGATCAAGAATTCTCAGAGCTTTGTAGCTGGTGCTGGACTCTCTCTGGGAGAAAACCACTTCCCAGCGGACTCTCACCTGGAGAGAGCTGCTCATAGGCCTAACAACCTGCCTCTTCAACCATGGGCCTGACAACCCACTTCTTCAACTAGTTTCAGCCCAATTCCAACAAGGTGAGGATAACAACAACAACAACTGGTCAACTCCACTCAGGAAAAACAAAAGGCAGCAACCCAAAGACAGTTCGGGTATGGACTTGAATCTGCAAGAGCGGATAGGCTGGGCTCACAGGGTACACAGGTGAGATGGATCAATCCACAAGTTTACCATTGATTTCAGGGTGCGTGACAAGGAATCAGCGTAGAGGTCAAACACTGACTCAAGTGGTCCATACGGAAGATACATCGGCCTCTCAGGAAAACATTACGGTTTCCTGGTTTTAGAGCTGCATAAGGGTATACAGGGATCAGACGCAGATGCCCAGCAGGACAGACAGTGGAGGCTTGAAAAATGGAGAACGAACCCCCATCACGGCTCAATTCTTGGTTTAAATTGCATGTGCCTAGGCCAACACATGTCACCCATGAAGATGCATGCACTCCATCAAGTACGCGTTCCCTTTTCCAAGAACTTAGGATAAAAGTATATATTTCACATGGCTTTTGGATTGGAATAATATTAAAATATTATTCCCAAGGACTTAAGCCCCTAGCCTCAACACTTAGCCTCTCTTTCCAACCTTCCAGCCCCCAATCCCTTACCCATTCTGTGGAAGCTTAGTCCTCCATCACTCATTCATCGTGGTCGGTCTGCACACAGTAGTGTTTATATTTTTTTATTAATGTTTTGCATGATTACATATACAAAAGCAGGCTCCTGGCCTTAACACTTAGGCTCTCTAGCCTAATAACACATAAGCCTACCAACTTATATAAACTTGGCTCACCAGCCTATAAAACATAATTACAATTCATAATGAAAGCTTTATACTTCATAGACATGATTTACAACAGGGCTCGGCCTTGGGGACATTACACATTCATAAGAAGATTATTTTATAATGAGGATACAAAGGAATTTTTATCATAAAGAAAATCCAAAACTCTAAGGCCAGAAGATGAAAAGCCAACATTTTTGTGGACCTTGTTTTGGGTAGTTTGGTGTATCAACTTCCCAAGGGCATAACTTTTCCGTACGAGCTCCGTTTGGGGCGCACGATATCTGGTTGGAAAGGTATCGTCAAGAAGATTAATTTTTGGGGCTCATTCAAAGAATTTTGAAATCATTGAGAAGATTGATCTAGAAAAGCCTTGATTTAGGCCCTTGAAATGGCCTCGGAAGTTCAAAACTGCTAAAAATAGTAAATTGCCAAAATTGCCAAAAAACTATTTTGACTCAGTTGGAAAAGGTGGGTGGCCACCGATATCCACCTGGATCAATCCTCCCTCCTTAGAAAGCAATGGTATCCATTTCATTGAGTGCCCGAGGGAGAGGGAAAATCATTTGTTAAATCTGCATCTTGATGAGTTGCTTGCCTTGTTAGAGAAGTTGCATTGATTAGCTTGTTGAAGGTTGTCACGAACCTATGGCTGAAGGGTTGGGCCTTTTTAATCAATTTGGATACATGAGATTCCTGTGTGCAGAAGGAATCTTTACACTTTGTTGCAATCTTGTCAACTTTCTTATGTTGGATAGAAGGTGCTTAGGTCGAGGCTGTAGTGGTTGCAGTATCCTTTTGTTCACCTTTTGAACAGATTGTGAAGAAGCTAAATTTTGTAGTATGGGATACTACCTTGCGGAAATTTTTAGGTGGGATATTAGTTGGAACTACCTCTAGTATCTTGTAGAGATGACCCCCCAGAGTAAAAATGACACTACGAGGTCGAAACTCATAGATAGCATGGTGCTTCCACACATATGGCTAGCCTAAGAGAACATCATAGACATCCAGTGGGGAAATATCACATAATACCTCATCCTTTAAGGGTTGGATGTCATATGAAAATAAACACTATTGGCTGAAACAAAGATCTCGTCCCTAGCAAAGCCGCCCAATATTGTATGGTTGTGGGTGTGGTGTTGTCAATAATCCCAATTGTTTGACGACATCTACTGAGATGAGGTTCTTCTGAATTCTTCCATCAACAATTAAATGCAGCGGGGTCCCCTTCACCCACATCTGTGAATGAAAAAGGCACTTCCCCTCTTCAGGATCTATGGGTTCTTCTGGTTGAATTTTTGCGGTCGTGACAATAGCAGTGGGGTCTGTGTCGATGATATGTCTTCTATCAATATTTTCTGAATCAGATTTTGAATCAGGGTTCATCACCTTGTCTTTGATCTTGACCACCAATGACTGTTTTGAGTGACATTCATCGATGTTGTGCTAGGGTATTTTGTGGAAATCACACCATTTTCTGGTGTCCTTCTTTGTCTTTCTATGACCCTTCTTTTCCTATGGCTTGGACTGGTTTTCAGGAGACTCTTTGTTAGGGACGTCTTTATCATACTTTGGTTTTTGTGGATTTGCAGACCCAAACTCCCATTTTTTCTGGTGCTTAAATTTCTTCTCGATTTTAGGAGTATATTGATAAGCGACACTGAGTGATGAGATGTATAGAAAATCCATTTCAGTTTGGATGTATCTGTGTAGAGCCACATGGTATTTCAGAACCAAATTTCATTCAGAGTCTTTGATACCTAGCTTGTTGTGCAAGGTATGGAAGATATTGGTGAACTCCAGAACTTCTTGGCCCCTCTCTTACCGTAGTGTGGTCCATCTCATGTATTGGTCCTCATAGTTTCCAACACAGTAATATTGTTCCTTTACCACATCCACAAAAAAATCCCAAGTGGGCTCAGCCCCATATATTCAAGAATCCTCTGGGGAACTTTTCTCCCAGTAAGTTTTTTGTTATCGCACAGTTTGTAGTTGTGATAGAATATGGATGGAAGAAAGGAAAAATGGATAAACTGAGACTATCCCACCACTGTCACCTCAATGGGATAGCTCTTTCTGTTTAGGGTGGTAGGCCCAGGGGTGACGTCCCTAATGACTTGGCATTTTGAGAAGGAAAAGGCTTGAAAGGCTGAGTAAATTTATCCCCCTCACAAGTCACCATCGATCAGAAAGTCTGGCTTAATAGCCAATAAAGATAAAAGTAACCAAAAGTGTACCTGCTCGAGACAAAGCAACAAGAAAACTATACATGTACAAGATCAATTGATGGTTAGTACTTCATATAATAAAGACTTTATGATATAAATCAATTGACCAATAATATGAGGGAAGCAAATCAATGATATAAACTAGCAATGATTACAATATATCACTTTGAAATAAATGCTAAAGAAGCTTCACAATGTGCAATGGCAATTTATCATCAATGTAGCAATACTAGAAGCAACGCTTTAGCCAATATCTCAATTGATTTAAATACACAAGAAATGTTGCACATATATGTTTATATCACAATTAGATGATGGAAACAATAGGGCTAGTAATTATTATTCTAAGCTAGGGTTATAAGGATTAGTACTTGTTCAAATTATTGGATGTGTGTGTGATCGAGGTACTCAACATAAAAGGTCTAGATCAATGTACTATTAGGGTAAATGGAATCAAAATCACTACAAAAGTTGAAGGGCCATGATGATAGTGATAGGGATAGAGACAAGAGGGTTTGATGTTGAAGTGTTTCTAAATCAAGGATTCAACAAATCAAACACTAGGGGAGACGACTCACTAAGGTGTAGTAAACCTAGGCCTTAGTGTGTCTTCCTCCTTCTGTAGCTCAAAGGGAAAATTTAAACGGCGCGCTTGAGTAATACATGGTAGGGGTAAAGACAAGAGAGTTAGATGATGAAGTGTTTCTAAGGCAAGGCTTCATCAATCAAACCCTAGGGGAAAACGACTCACTAAAGTGTAGAAACCCTAGGCTTTAGTGCATTTTCCTCCTTCTTTAGCTCAATGACAAGATAAAAATGGCTAGGATAGAAGAGTAAAGGGTAGAGTGTTTCTATGGCAAGGCTCTAACATCTATCTTCAATAAATTAAAATGTCTCTTAGCATAAATTAATAGGGACATGAGACAAGGACACCAACATGTGCTTGTCCCCTAGGGTTTAATACAACAAATTATAATAACAAAATGCAAGTAAAAAATACCATAACCATTCAATAAAGAAGGATTTCACAAATTCACTTACATCCACCAAGCATTCATATAGCCAAACCCTACTTGTAAAATTCCCACCAAGAAAATGCCAAAATAGCCAAGAAAAAGCCTCCTTCAACAAGTGCACATCAAAATTTCAGCCAAAACCTTAAAGGAGGGCTCAAATTCCAGACCTCACCAAGAGTGAGTGAAAGATGATGAAAATTAGAGAGTTTTAGCTCTCTATTTATACAATAGGAATACCGTTAATAAAATTTTAGGTCACCAAAAGGTCGACAAGGCCAAAATACACAATAATATTTTTTTACATTAAAATTTCATAATGAAACCCTAATCAAGAAAAAGTAAGGATGACATGCCCTTTCTAGGGTGACATTAGCCCTTTTTAGGGAAAATATGGCCTCCTGGAGAAAAATGTTATTCCTTCTTGGGCTTATGGAAGCTTCCACACATGCCAAACATGCCTCAACTACCTCCCCAAGCTCCCATATCATTGGATGATGTCATAGGATGTCTTGGGTGACGTCATCGCCTTCCAAGGCCAACGTCCTAGTGGAAAGGGAACAACCCCCCTGGGTAAGTCTCTGTTAGGATGCCTTTGTGGAACATCCTCCTCTTCTTTGGTGCAAACCCCTTTGTCCTGTCTCTACCCCCTGCTGGGGTCTCAACATCCATCTGGTGGGATCTTCATCCCCATGGAGATCCGAACTAAGCATCTCCCCATGTGTACCTGTCCAATATGGTACTTGTGCATTGAGCATGATTTTGCACACCAACATATATTCCCTTCATGGGATCATAAGTCACAGGGATCATAGAAATGTCAATCACATCCAATCATCAATTTTATCAAACATGTTCATAAAACCCCTTCTACCCAATCAAGTGCTCAAAGACATTATACGAATCTGCAAGGCAAGTTTGGAGGAAGTGACAAGGCATCCTATTGGGCTAGTGTCCACTGGAAATGGGATGTTTCTGGAAAATTTCAAATCCAAGTCATGTTAATGGATGACATGAATAAAGGATGTCCTGACAAGGGGTACAATGATAACACGAAAATGCAAGGATTACCTATGAGTTCCTTTGTAGAAGGCGAGTTGTACCTATCCTGGATGCAAATGTTTCCAATCCCATTAATGCCTTCTATTATTTATTCTTTTTTTTTTTCTTTCAAGAAGCTAATCAGGGGACACTACCCTGACATGGTGACCAGTGGTGGAAATGTTATCCACAAGCACTTTCACGGAAATGAGAAGGTTGGCTCATGATGAGACCCCCTTTCTCTTGGCCATGCAACCAAGAGCCACTACCTTGGCGTGGTGACTAGTTGCTAGTAGTGTCATACCGATAGGTTCCCATGGACCTAATAGGTTGGCTCATGATGAGACCCCCCATCCTCTGACTAGGTCTTGTTTATTATTTTTTATGGGTCCATCTTGTTTCTTGCTGAGAATCTTTTTACCGGTTTCTCGGGAATCCCTGGGTGAAGCATCTTAAGGTTTTATTTTTAGGATTTTATCTTTTTCCAACTGCTTTTACCTTATAGGCCTTTAGCCCCTTCTTCCCACAAGGCAAAGTACAACCCTTAAATGATTGGCCAACCCAATTCTTGTACCAATGTAATGGGATGGATGAGCAAGAATTAAGATGAAAAATGATAAGTATGATGGGAGGGGACGATGACTTTTCATAAATCCCCTAGTGGAAACTCAAAACCTATGGGCACAAGCTTACTAGGGCATCCTTTCGTTCCACCCTGACATGGTCAAGTGGATAAGTATAAAATCCAAGCACCCGTTAGAAATAAAAGGAACTAAATGCACATATTCAAAGGTTTTGAGGATTAGAGTGACACATACCATGATACCCAGACTCATTACCTCATGGAGAAAGATCCATTTCTGCTACAAGACCAAGCTGAGGTGATGGATGTTGCTGCTACTGACAAAGTGGAGGCATTGAAAGGAAGAAAATATGGGCCCTCTAGGGATATTCTCAAGTTGATCCAGCTCTCAATATTCCATGTCTAGGACCTGTGGGCCTCGAGACATAATCTCTTTAGTTATTCCTAAAAGTGGGGAATAAAATCTGGCTCAAACTCGGGGGCATGTGCTCACCGTAGAGCGCATGAGAA